>ML777420.1:32837-65828 GCA_009831015.1 Picea engelmannii
TGTCTAATTATTTATGTTTATATATCTCCTTTCAAGGATTTCACTTGTACTGGTGAACAAGTTCATGAAATGTTCATAAACATTTCATGGTTAAATCTCGTTATTTACTAGTTGTGATTAAAGGGTTTCAGGGCTGCATATCCATGTTTTTCTAGGTTGTTTATAGAACAGATAGCATAACGTTTCAGTTATGAGGATGCGTAAGCCCTAGGTTTTAGTTTTGAAACTGGGCTCTGATACCATATGTAAGGCCCGTGCATATAGAGCCTTATAAAAATAAAAATAATTATATAAATTCTTTCTAATTTACTTCTTTATTTACTATTCCAGCATAATAATTGACAATTTAATAGTATAATAATGAAGTACAGTATTATGATGAACAACAGTATAATGAACATAATGAATAATAGTATAATAATGAACAGTAGTATAATGATGAACAAATAATAATGAAAATGCATAAGGTATTTACCTCCACCTGATGTTGAACCTGAAGCTGAACCTGAAGATGATGATGTTGAACCTAAAGCTTATGGATCCTTCCCAAACTGAGTAACCTCTCAGCCAACTAGGAATAGCCTCTCTGACTCCCTAGCTCCAAGAATCCTTACGGTTTCCTGGCCCCCGAGCCCAAAATTCCTAGCAACAATTGTGCCCCTGTGAGAGTCCTCAAGAAAAACTCAAGAAAAACTATTGCAGCCAAAACTGTTTAGTACCCTCATCCTTCTTCCTCTCCTAATTTTCTTCCCTGCCATAAACCAAAAATATCTCTCCAAACCAAAATATGCCTTCCCCGAGATCTCTCTTCTCCCTTATCTTCCTCCGTCGAATCCCTTTCCCCAACCGCCTTACCCCCCCATTAATTCCTCAACCACCTTATCCCTCCCATTAATTGGTTTGACTACCAATAATAATAATATTATAATTAAGTCTCCATAAATTTATTTTAATAATTCATTAACTAATATTTGTCATTCATGATAATTAAAGAATTAATTAAGATTGTTACAAAATTATTTTAGAAAATAATTTTACTTTCAAAATTATACATTTTATTCATTTGAATAATAAGCATCACTCAATATCTATTTTTAAAATTTCAAAATATAAATTTATTGTAAGTTTCAAATCAATTTAAAAAAAAAAAAAAATTGTAGAAGTTTCAAATTAGTTTAAAAAAATAACTATAACAATCATTAATTAAAAAAAAAAAAAAAACTATTTAAGTTTCAAATTATAAAAGTTTTAAATTATATAAAAGTTTTAAATTAGTTTAAAAATATAACCATAACAATTATTAAAAAAAAACTACCTCACATGTTCACAAAATTAAAACAAAGACTCTATATACATTTGCCAACCACACATAATATAGACGTTTGGCCATCTTACTTCAAAACCATAGTAATAATAAACATGGTTTTTTAAATGATTCAAAATAAACACTTTTAAGCTACTATTTACCTCTCACATCTACCCATATCAGAACTCGACGTCCTGCTCAATCGTTAAGTTAAATTATGTGTTGGAGTTATCTAACCATATAAGAATTAGGTGTACTACTTATCACCAAGTGAAATCAATGGTTAAGAATATTGCATACACAGAAATATTATTATATTCTTTTACTAATAACATCCAAATCAATTCTCGAATATTATTGTATTATTTCATATTTTAGAATAACACCATTTAAATCAATCATTTTTTTATTTATCATGATTACCAAATTCATCTTCAAAATACATTTTATTTATTTTTCATATATATATATATATATATATATATATATATATAATATAGCAATTTTTTATTATAATAGTTTTTTTTTTTAAATAATGTTTTGAACTTCTTTGTAAAAGATGTAAGAGACGATAACCAAGGGTAAGTGTCATTAATCTCTTCAATTGGTAGTGGAATTCATTTGGCATAATGGGGACACATGTGAGTTGGGGGAGAAGAACGAGGAAGGTTATATCATTCTACCATTTTAGTCTTTCAAATAAATTAACCATTACTCCCACTCCAATGACCATTATGGCTCTTCATGGGAAAGGAAAAGACTAGTATGTTGTAGCCATGATTACTGAAGGAGCTCGACAAGAGGGGTATGTTTTTGGTATGCATGAATTAGTTTTCTCGATTATTCTTCTAGCTAATTTTGAGCTTTCAGGAACCTTTATATTTGGTTGGGGATTAACTTGCCAAAATGGTAGGTTTGGGTATGATCTCGCAGGGATAGCTTGCTCATGGGATCATTAATCCAAATGCTACAGGGTTTTCATGGAGCAAGGGAACAATGTGGGCCTCATTCATTGGAAAAAGTCATCATTCTCTAGCATGGTCCAAAGGACTAGCCTATAGAGGAGCTTCTGAGATTCTAAGCTATCTCCATTCCTTTAGGTTCTTTGTAGGTGGTTGTTTTAAGGAGTAGTATTAGTCCTCAAATGGGAATGATAGGCATGACAAAGGGGAAGTGTAGATGGTTGACATCAAATCCTCTAAGCCTACTAGACAAGACATACCACGAGCATGTAGGAACCCCGAGAAGGCTAATCCCTCCACCAAGCCTACCAATGTTGAAATGGAGGCCAACGAGGCAATGATGAAGTACCATAAGAGCTTTTCTTATAACATCAAAGTTGAGGTTGAGCCAACATAGTGGAGGGTTCAAAGAGAGATGAGCCACCATTCATTCAAAAGACATTAATGTTGAGCTCAACCTTTGGATACTTGATATTGACTTCACCTGTAGCTAGGATACTAAGTACTTTGGTAAAATTGACATTTACTAGCAAACACAATCCATAGTGGCTTAGGTGATTTAAGAATATGGTATGCAACAGAAAATCATCCTTAAATACTAAGAATTTCAGGATTCGGTAAAAATTCTTTAGAACATGGAAGTAATGGGGAAGGAGAAGAATCAACAAGACCAAACACCCATGATTTATGTGGACTTTGAATTTTAAGAGGAGGACTAAGTGATACTACATCTAATCCCAACTCTACTTTTTTTTTTTTTTTATCTTTCTATTTTATGTCAATTATCAAGAAAAACATAGTCTCTACTATGAAACATTTCAGGAAAAATATAATTAGTTTAGACTATACTATCATATTATTATGTTTATACTCTTCTGCAACACATAGCTATGTTTATATTCAAATGATAGGTATAAAACAACTTTGAACAAACATAATGTTATTTTTCTCTTTTAATTTAGGAACATCACTAATATTTTTGATCCATTGTAAATAAATTTAGTTTCCTTGTTAACTATAATTTTTACTATACAATACTAATAAAATAATCCTACTAGCTTAAAATAATAATGCTTTTAACTTGAAACAATTATATTTTTAATGTAATAATTTTAATATTATTCAAAATATTAGCATATCTTAATAAAAGAATCCTACTAGCTTAAAACAATAATGCTTTTAACTTGAAACAATTATATTTTTAATGTAATATTTCTAATATTGCTCAAAATATTAGCATATCTTAAGATAACTTTGTTTTCCATATGACCTTTATATTTCTCTTTTCAATTGAAATAACTTTTACCTCTTTTGGAAATTTCTACTTTCTTGTGAAAAATAGTAGTTGTGAGATGTTTATAATTGAGAAAAGTTGTCTTAAAGTATAGAGTGTTTTCAAATAACTTTTAATTTTTTTGGAAATAACTTTTACTTTTTTGTAAAAAATAGTAGTTGTGAGATGTTTATAGTTGAGAAAAGTTGTCTTAAAGTATAGAGTGTTGATGGATCCCTTTTAGTTCAATGAAGTTAAGAGTCGATGAAGTTAAGTTAAGTTAAACACAAACATTGGTTATCTAACTCTTTGTGTCGATTCATTGGAAGGTCATGTGTCCCCTTTCAAGTGCTTCTAAGAATTCTACTAGTTCACCTCACGAGAAGATTTATTCAATGAAAATTCATTAGTTGTGACACTAAGTCTCTATTTATTAAAATCCCCAATGTAGAATTAAAATTAATCTAAGTACTAAAATGAAATCTAATCTATGAACAAAAAACAAAATTTATTCTAGATTATTATAAAAGGTTGCAAATTTTTATATCCTCAAAATGTAACATTTACCATAATTTTAAACCTAAAATCAAAATGTTTGTATTATATCTTTTCACTTGAACATACATTAAATGTTTAAATGTATTATATCTTTTTATAAAGATGC
This sequence comes from Picea engelmannii, assembly GCA_009831015.1. Lineage (NCBI taxonomy): Eukaryota > Viridiplantae > Streptophyta > Pinopsida > Pinales > Pinaceae > Picea > Picea engelmannii. The sequence continues at coordinate 37,043 of ML777420.1, forward strand.
TCCACCAACCAACCATAACCTTTCTATATAGGCAAACATTAATCACTATGCTGTCTCTTTTAAAAAAAAAACTTCGATAGTGACATTTTCCAAAGGTGTTGCTAGAGATTGTGTGGTGGTTAATGTTTACCTTCTATATATCATCTTATTTTAAATAGAAAGTTTTAGAATTAAATGAAAATAATTCAAGAAGATTCTTTCAATGGTACATTATTCTTCCATCATGTGAACAAGCTTCATCTATGATTCAAAGTAAGCTCCTCCAATGACTTTGAAGACCCCCCTCCATAATTCTCCCCATGAGTTTATCTCCTCCACAAATAAAATGTTGGAACTCACATTTCATGTGAGTGTCATTCAAGAATGTTCTTTTGATTAGACAAACTTCTTTCATTGTGATTGGACAAGATTCTTCTATTGTGTTCAAAGCAAGCTCCCCAAAAGACTTTTAAGACACGACCTCCATAGTTCTCCCAAGGATTTTAACTCCTTTAATAAAAAAACTTTTGCAGTCACATCATTGTCATCTAAAGCAATGTCATTGGTTGATATGAACAAAATATTTGTCCTCTCTCGTGACATTCAAAACTTTGATCTCTTTCTATCGAATCAAAGCAATCTCCTCTACACCACCTCCATAGTCCTCCCAAGGAGATTAACTCCAATAAAACAAGTTTTGCAGACGCATCATTGTCATCTAAAGCAATGCCATTGGTTGAGATGAACAAAATATTTATCCTCTCTCGTGTCATTCAAAACTTTGATCTCTTTCGATCAAATGATGTCATTTAAAGTTCTCCACAAACATTTAAAGCTTTGAACTCTTCAAATCAAATCACAAAATAGATAATAAAACTAATATATGTAGTTAAATACATATTAATGGTTGAGACAATAAAACCATCTCTAGTAACATTTTAAACTTTAATCTTTTATAATCAAGTCATGTCATTTGTCTTTTCCACTAACATTTTCAACTTTGGCCTCTTCAAATTTCAATTGCTTTTGATTTAGACAATAATGAAAATAATATATGGAGTTAAATATATATCCCATTCTTTCATGTTTGTCCTTTCTATGTTTTTTTTTCTTTTTTAATATAAAAAATAAAAGAAGTGCACATTCACCTTATTGTATGTATTTTTTTTATCATATCTTCCTAAGAGTCGAGTGGAGGTTGAAATTGCACATTTAGCGTTGTATATATTTGTGTTGGATTTTTATGAGAAAGACAAAAATATAACTAGATTTCCACATGAAAAAATTCCACATACTAGAGAGAGGTAATGAGAGTGATGGGATGGTGCGACAATGCATATGTGTAATGAGGGGTTGCCGATGATGTGGAAGAGACAATGGATATTTGAAGATTAGGTGGAGGAGGTGTCAACAAGTTGTGTGGGAGGGAGAAGTCCCACAAATGTGTATGTGAAGAGGGTGGGGAGGAGCTTCCTAACCATGGATTGTAATGGGAAGTGAGATGGAGTAGGTTGGGGTAAGCCTTAGAGGAGGCTCATTGTCGTGGGAAGGGGAATAGGTGGAGGTGATCAGGGTGCTCCCCCCATGGCAAGCCTACATACAAGAGCTTTCAAGGGTTGGATAACACTCCCCCTAGTGGAGTTGACGGACCCTGTTGGTCAACATAGAAGAGATAATTGATGATAGAGGGGAAGAATAATGACAAGGAGAGAGAGGGAAACTCTACTCGTCAAAAGATTAAAACATTTATTAGATAAATAACTAATGACTAGTCGTTAAAGGAGAGAGGCTCATGTGTTGTCGAAGAAGGAAATATCTACACACTTTATTAAATGATACTCAATGTGCCATGACATAGTATAAGTTAAGATTGTACATTTTTGAAAAGTACAATACAAAATCATAATGACATAAAAAGTTACATTTTACACACAATGAACAAACTACAACCACTAAATAACTCCCGCACATGTACAACTAAACCTAATTATACTCATTCTACATAATGTATTAATACTATGATGTATTTATACTATCATATCATAGAGAACATCCAAAAATAAAAATATTTTTTCTTTTAATTTTTATCAACATAAAAAAACCATAACTATTACCTCAATCATAAATTAATCTTCAACATACAACTTACCATGAAACTATGTTTTTAATGAAATACTCTAGAACTACCATTAATATTATTGTAACTATTATTTAAATTATGCAAAATTGTTTATCATTCCCCAAAAAGTCTCCTCTCTAAAACAAACAAACAACCCAAACAACAACCACATGCAAATATTAAATCTTTGTATAATGATTGTCCTCACTCTTGAGTGCAGTGGACCTCACATGGGAGAAATAGTGGCTTGTCTCTTCATAAATACGATAAGTTTTAATTTGACTGTACCATGTATAACTCAACCCAAATCACTCGAGCTTGAATCCACGTGGGCTGAGTTTACGTCCTTCACATGAAGAGATCACATGTCCAATTCTCTAAGGGTTACCATATTTTTACTATAATCCTAAGAACAAAATCAAATGACTTCTAAATTATAATCATTAAAATGATCACGTGTCCAATTCTCAAGGGTTACCGTATTTTTACTATAATCCTAAGAAAAAAATCAAATGACTTCAAATTATAATTATTAAAATATTATTTTTTATTTGTAAATTTTATACTTTTCCACATGGTTAGAAAATTAACACCAGATTTTATGATGTAGAAAATTAACACCAGATTTTATGATGATGATGATGATTAACGTCCACTAAAAATGAATAGGTTTATCGGACCTTAAGAGAGTAAGTGATTACTTGCGATTCTTTAGAATTTTGTTTCTGTGCTCGAAAAGCATTAAGAGAAGCTTTCCAAAATCACCATACTTTTGTTGAGTTAATAGGTTAGGAAGGTTGGTCGTGTGACAAATATTTTGAAAATGAGATATAATATGGGTATAGGCTGGACAATCTAAAAGAAAATGTTTTTCATCTTCAACCTTCTTAGTGTCATAAAGGTGACACACTCTTTCATCCCATGACATTTTAGGAATTGATCAACACCCAATTTCACTATGGAGTTCGTGAGAATTTGTTTTTATCTTAGCAATGCTTATTTTTTTCTTTACACTTGGCAAAACAGATAAATAATTTTGATCTTCTAGATTAGGGTTGATTACCACCTTATAATACCTTAATTTTCTTTTTTCCTATAATTCTTAATCACACCACATTTTCTCCTTAAATTTTGATTTGACGTTTTTTTTAATAGTATCTTTATTATGCAAAAGGGTGTCTTCCATGATTCCCTAATTGTTTAGCCAAGACCGTGCATCTTTATGCCATCCTCACTTGAGTTGATGGTGATTATGACTCGATTTCGAAGCAATTTTAGGAAGCCTCTTGTCTTCCATGTTGTTTAAATTGTTCTTATACATTAGGTATCTAGTCATAGCCATGCTCTCAATGGGGGAGAAGCTTGTTTCTAAGAGGAAGATGGGATAGGGCGTATTTCCTTTAATTTTGAGATTATAGGTTATAAAATTATTTTGTATTTTCTCTATCTTTCTTAAGGATTCACGAGAGATACTACAACCCCGGACTTCACATCCTTAAAGAATAATAGGTGTAACAAGAGTCTCAAAGAGGAGTTTCTTCTTATCCCAACTCCAAAGATCAACTGATTTACAATTGTTTTCAAGCCCATAATAAGCTTTCCAACCCCCAATAATCCTTTTCTCAATGCTATAATTCCAATTGAGTTTGTGGTGAATATCAATTCCAATATATTTGTATGAAGACACTTCCTCCAAGTTGTTGTTGTCATATACAAAGGTATCATAAGGTATCTTATTGGATTTAATAATCATGACCTTAGTCTTATCAATATTAACAGTCATACCCATATTGGAGCAAAAATACTTGAGGATTCTTAGTTGGTTTTCAAGATCACGGGGACTCCTTGCCATAAGAATGATATCATCGGCATAAAGAAGAAGATTGATGACTATACCAGTGAGAGTAGGGATGACACAACCTGCATTTTCCAAGCAATCTTCTAACTTGTCAATGTATATGCCAAAAAGGGTAGGGAACGAGGGACAACCTTGTTTGACTCTGATATTGCAGTTAATCTCTTTTGACTATCCCTCAGTGTTTTTAAACTTAGCAATAACATTCTCATACATCCTTATTGCAACAACCCTCAACTTGAGAGGCACTTTTATCTCTTCCAACCTATTCCAAAGGTTTTTCCTAGGAACCATGTAAAACTTTTCTAAAGTCAAAACAACAAAAAAGATTGGTTTTAGTATTGTGGAACTCCTCTGCAATGATCCTAAAGGTAACAATATGGTCCAAAGTTGAATGATATCTGCTAAACCCGACCTGGCCTTTATCTCTTTTGCCGCGACTTTCTAGCCAAAGACTATTCTTCTTTTCCAAAATAATTCCATAAAGCTTTGCTAAAATCGGGCTAATCATAATGGTCCTATAATTAGAGGGAATGTTTCTATCCCGATTTTTAAAAATAGGAACAATGAGGTTGTGCGTCCAGGGTTTAGGGAATCCTTGTTTGACTTTTAAATTGAAGAGCTTGTGTATGCGAGGGATAAGGATTGGCCCTATGATTTTAAAAATTTCAGCTTGGTAGCCGTCAATGTCCTTAGCTTTCCCATTTGCAAGCCGCTTAAACCCAAACTCTATGTCATCTAAAGAGAAAACTTCTTTTTTTGTAGGGACAATAGGAATGGTGTCCATGGCATTAGGGAACTCGTAAAGACTTTTAAGGTAGGAATTCCAGTTCCTTAAGGGAATCCTGTTATTTTCTTTAGTATTGCGTTTTAGAATTTGTCTTGAAAACTTCTTACGATCCAACTTATATAGTTTCAAAAGTTGCTCTTGCCTTTTATTGATGTAGTACCTTTTTTTCCTTTTAAATAGGGATTTGTATGTATTGATCTTATCGAGTTTTAAGGACTCATTAGAAGCATCCCTAATGAATTTCCTAGCAATTTTACATTCTTTATCATACCAAGGGTTGGTCGTTCTATTATTATTTTTATAGGAAACCTCAAAAGCGAACTTGTTAATAGAAGTGGAAAGGGTAGTTGTAAAATTATAATAGAGTTCTTCAATGTTGTCTTTATAAGTTAGGAGATTTAATTTACTATTTAAATCCTTTAAGAAAATATCAACTTTACTTTTGTCAAAGTGAAAATTCCTTTTATTATTAAAATTCTCTTCAATGACACTCCAATTGAAGATATATAAGTTGGTCAATTAAAATCAAAGTTCCACAAAATTTGACTTATTGAAATTTTGACCGAACATTTTATTTTGACCCTCTAAGATGTGAAGGTGCTTCATAATATGGTTAGAAGTAGATCTAAAACATCATGAGATTAATGTGTTGTTTCTTGGTAAAAGCACTTAGTTGAGATTTGATTTAACTCACATTGTACATGTATTATAAATAATTCCACTCAACTCACTTGAATTTGAATTCAAAGGTATTGGGTTTAGTGGAGTAAGAATTTTAGTTATATATTTTATTAATATTTCATTTTATTATCAGAACTCACTTGAATTTGAATTCAGAGGTATTGGGTTTAGTGAAGTTAGAATTTTAGTTATATATTTTATTAATATTTTATTTTATTTTAAGTTAGTGGAAATTTATATTAATAGGGTATAAAATAAAATACACTCAAAGTAAATTGTGGTTTGTTGTTAAGGAAATTAGGATTATATTAAGTTAAAATATTAGTTTTCTCTTGTAACCTTGCAAGAGAAAGTTCTCTAAATTGAGATTCTCTAAAAAATAATTGACTAGACTGACAAAATCAAACTAGGAGGCCTAATTCTTATCTATAAATCTAACAAAATATGGTAAGTGTTGCTAATCTAGAGTGCACATGCTTACTGTTGCTACTGTTGATTGTTCTCCTTTTCCTTAGAATCTTAATCAATCATGATGGGATTGGAAGGGGTGCCTTCAAATTCCTGAGGAGGTTATGTTGCTTCAACTAAGTTGGGCTTGACATCCTCTAGGTCTATCACAATGATGTCAATGCTATAAATTGATTACATATTGCTTCAAATGTTTTATCCATTAAATCCAATTTATGGAGAATTTCTTGCTACTGTTACTCCCTCTCTTCCATAACTTATGCTATGAAATATTTGTTCAACTAATCAAACTCTGACAGCTTGAGAATCTTGGTGTCTATGGAACAAGAGAATCCTTTGTCTAGAACCTAGTCTTGAAATTCTACCTCAACCTGAACATTGGTCATTTTCCGTTGCTTTTGTATGACTAGACTCTTTATGTGGGAAACCTCCTCCTTGACGAGGTTGGTGAAGCGAAGATTATAATTGCACATAGTATCCATGGCATCCACCTGGGCATGAGTAATTCGATGACCGAGCTACAAGTTTAGGGTCTTCTTACCATCATTCCCAGTTCCCCTTTTAGCATTGCATTTTCTAGATTCTAGACGAGGAAGACCATTGGGATTCAACATCTTGGCCTAGGGGTGAGTAACAAAAATGAAGGAGGGCAGGCTATAGGGAAGGACTGAGAGAGGCCTCTGAGAATGGGGGGGAGGTATCAAGGTGAGGATATCAACCATGGCTCATAGGTGTGGCAAAGCAATCTTCCTTTTCTACTTCCTTTGGTGGATAGCTAACGTCACCCCATGGCGGACTTCCCCCCCTCCGAGTCTATCTCTCTCCCAGAGAGGAAGACTAGAGAAGGATACCCCAGGTCATTCAAAAACATTTTGGCCTACTGTGGAGGGATTGCCTTGCCTTCCTAGGTCCAATAGAGAGATGAGATAGAATTAAAACCACACTAGACTGCTAAACCAAAAAGAAAACTTGAAAACAAAGTAGGAGAACATAACTTGGTAGCGATACAAGAGCACCAACAATGCACAACTTCTCTTGTTTCCCTAATCTTTATCCATATCCTACTCCAAGGGTAAGCCATTTAATATTTCAACCATGCTTCAAACATAATGTTGTGCATGCTAGTGGATGTAATGGTAGAATCATGCAAACATATGCTAATTTAACAAGAGGGCTCTGCAATGAGAGCCATTGTCTTGGCCACTACCATCTTCATAAGCCTCAACTTGAAAGAGATCACATGGCTGTTCTTCCGAGCATCCTGTGGCATCCATCCCACCAATCCTCCCAAACACCCCATCTGAGAAATTTTGTTTTATTATTTCATTTATTAATTTTTTATCATATTTTTATACTATCTAAGTGAAAGAAACAATATTCTTAAAAAAATAAATTATTAAATTTTTGACATAACTCTGTACCATCAAAAATTTGAAGGTGCTCCATAATAATGTTGGATGTAGAGTTACATAATCACAAAACTATGATATCAATTTCACACTTATCCACCGAGTTTGAACCCAATTAGATTGGAATTAGCTCCAAATAATCCTCTATAAAGTCTTACTCTCATTCCAACTACTAATATCTAGATTAATTCGTCATAAAAAATGTGTATATGTTATTTTTCACTTTAAACTTGTATGAAAAAGTATTATAATATTTATTCATCAAAATTAATTTAAATTATTTTTTGTTTAAAAAATATATTATTTATTACTTTCCATTTTAAAAGCAAATTAATTTTAAAAGCAAATTAATTCGCAAAAATATATATTTTCCTCATCCATTTCTTGCTCTACCAAATCACATGGATCCATTTCTTGCTCTTGCAAATCGCACTAGATTTACTATTTTAAATGAAAAAGATATTATTATTTTCCAAACTTCATACTTTCCATTTCTCCATGAAATTAATTCCCAAGAAATATGTTACTTCGGAAATTTATCTTTCTTTTGCAAAATTTGTAAAATTAGGTTTATGATAAAACACTTCGTATGATGAAAATAATTGACTAACTATCTAAAATTTGGAGATTCTTATAACATTTCTTAATGAAACTAAATTAATTAGATTGTCGATACCATAGATATTATTATTTTCCAAACTTCATACTTTCCATTTTTCCATGAAATTAATTCCTAAGAAATATGTTACTTTGGAAATTTATCTTTCTTTTGCAAAATTTGTAAAATTAAGTTTATGATAAAACACTTCATATGATGAAAATAATTGACTAACTATCTAAAATTTGGAGATTCTTATAACATTTCTTAATGAAACTAAATTAATTAGATTGTCGATACCTCCAAAACATTATGTTGCCTTAGTCCAACTATTATGGTGTTTTAATCCAACCATTTAGAAATTTTGACAACGTTTGGCCATTGTTGGTCGAGACAAAGTATGTGTAATGCATTTATTAAAATTTTTTTGCCTTAATTGATTATCATAGTACAAATGGTTCTACGGGTATCAATGATTTTGAAGTTTGCTATATTATCTACCAAGCTTTTATAGTAACAATGGACTCTTCTATTTTTTATCCTTTTTAGGAATAATAATTTGCGATTTTATATATATATATATATATTTTTCTTATTAGTCCCTGTCGTAGGCATAGAGGGACTATAGCGATCGATAATTCGTTGACCTCGTATTAGTTTGTCTTTTGACCACAAATATTTCCATATTATCTATTGTTGAAACTAGGGAACTAAAAGCATCAAATTTTATATAATAAAAAGTACCATATTTGTCATGATCTAATTGGACAACGGATTGGAGGTCTTATTGCCAGCTTCACTATTCCCAATGTTATATATGTTGGCATATCCAAAGTATTTGATCGTATATGGTCTTTTTGAATCATACATTTTCTTATGCATTGCTCGAACTTGGATTAATGCTAGAATTAGTTCAAATGTTTGTCTTATCATTTTCTGGTGACATTGTCTTAGATCATATACGGTGCTTTTTTTATTATTTGTATATCGAAGCTTTATAGTGATCGATAATTCCAAAGTATCGTGATTTATTCTTTTATTTGTTCTACTACTATTAGTCCATGTCGAATGTACTTTTATTGAAATATATTGACACATTTTTTTAGGTGACTGAAAAGGCCTAACAACTTAAATGTTTACATTGCGCGAGGCCCTCCAACAGGCATGATGACTTAAATGTTTGCATACCCCAAGGCCCTTATACAACCTTCCAGCATTAAATGTTTATCTAAATATGCTTCTCGTAGTACATTTTTCCTCGAAATTTTCCATACCATGTTGCTGTGATTTTGGACAATATTGTTGTCCACCGCCATATGTTTTATCCTTCTTCTAGCCTTGCAATGCAACTTGGTCATCGTTGAAGTTGCATACATTGTTTACTAGTTCCGTCACTGCTTCTTCTTCATTGGTTTGTCGGTTGTTGCTTCTTATTATTGTTTGGTTCACAATTTGACCCACGCTTCTACCTTTCATCGTTTCGATGTAAGTTTCCATGCCATAGTTTCATTTCCTATTCCTTCTTTATTGTTCAGTTTCTTGCAGTTTGCAAGAATGTTTGTGTATTTCTACTGGCATGCTTGTCATGTTTCTGGTTCCTTCTGTGCTTCGGCTGCAGTTTCGTAATCGTTGGAGATACATATTTTGTTTACTTGGTCGGTGATTGTTTGTTGGTTCATTGATTAGTCAGTTGTTGGTTGTGTTTGTTTGGCTCAAGTTTCCAATTTGGGGCCCTGGTTCTGTAGTTCGACCTATTCGTACTTTTCACTGGTTTGGTCCATGCTATTTTCTTTTGTTTGCTTCAGATTTGTAGGGTTAGGGTCCTACGTCGACATTTGGATCTGGGTTTTTTTTTGTATTATTATATTTTTTGGCGCTTTACAGTTTTCATCCCTTGCACCCATGAGTGGACATGCGGTTTTGTTATTTTCCTTGTATGGCGAGGTCAATATCTTTTCTACTGTGAGATTTCGCTGGTGCTTCAGTGTTGACATGATAGAAAATCGTTACATGGAAAATTGTTCGAGAAGTACATGTGCAATTGCAATATCCACTAATTTTTTGATAAAATAAAACATATCCAAGCTGAAGTTATAAACCATATATGGAGAAATGTGCCCATATGACAATACATGTTCTTTATCCTCTACACAGACTGGTGTTCCCATGATACAATTTGTCTTGTACTTGAGATATGATATGTACAACAAATATATTGCAAAATTATATTTCCATGTCTAGAAGCATATCTGGGTAGTTTGCCACGAAAAACCAAAATCTTGTATCATGGGCTCAACAGTCTGTGTAGAGGATAAAGAACATGTATTTCCATGGGTGGAGACATATCTGGATACTTTTCCACGGAAAACCAAAAAATCGCTTAACTACGGTCATGCAATTTCGTAATATTTTGTGGCTTGTAATATATTTTGGGCAGGGAAAACAAATACATATTTACAACTATGGATGGAGAGGCGCAAAGGTTCATGTTTCTACCTATATTTTATTCTATTCGTCGAGTCTCATTTACTATATGTGAATATTACTTTTTATGCAGTGCATATCAACTTCCATTCATTTTCATTGTATTTTGTACGTTCCCACATTCAAACAAACAAAATAGCTGGAGAAAACAATGGAGTCTTCATTGCATCGGTTGAGGAGGAGATAGAAAGGTACATGCTTGTATTGTTATTTCGTGTGTGCCTTCCTACATAATAACTTATCTTCATTACATGTCTTCCTGCATACTAACCTCCTTCATGTCCGTTGTACTTTTCCTGCATTGCTACATTTAAACAAAGAAAATGGCTAGAGAGGACGATGGAATCTTTGGCAGTAATGTAGACGACAAGTTATAGAGGTGGATACCTGCAGTCTTATTTCATGTTCTAGTGTTCAATATTTCATTTACTATCTGTATATTTGTTGTGCTTGTTCTGTTGCTCTGCACACTTTCTTTTTGTCTCCTTCTTTATTTAATGTGGTTCTAACTTTTTTGGGTTTACTTGTATGTATATACTACGTATCTTTCTGCGTATTCTCATGTGAATCACATTCTATTTGTTGTTACATTGGAATAAAAAAAACTGGTTTTCTTTCTTTTACATGTCTGTCTTCATACTAACTTGCCTTCATGTCCATTGTATATTCAATGTTGCTACCTTGGAAGAAACAGGTTGATTGGACATGAAGATGAATTGTTTTGTGCAACAACAGAGGGTTCTGTGGTACAATGTTCGAAAAGGTATACTAAATGTGGTGCTAAATTAAATATGCAAACCGGGTGGGGGCATATAATATTAGGCTAGAAAATGATGACTTGGCAGCAATTGGAACTATTATGGATAGTATACAATGCCTATCCATGTTTAGTCCTTCTAATGTCCATATACACATGCTTGTATCAGAAAAAGTTGGACTAGTGACATGGCCATGAGTAGTCAGTCATCCCAGACATCGACAGATCGACAAGGCCAAAGGTAAAGATGCATACATTATGTTCCTGGTATGTTTACCAAAAAAATATCCTCATCTATTTATTCATCTATGGTATGGTGAATATGTTGATGTCATCTGCAATACATGGTTTGCAATTCACGGGAAGTATCAACAAGTATAAGTGAGACGTTGAACATAGCGCATCTTTTGTAGATTAAGAGGTGTGGTTGCAAAACTATGGTTCCATAGCTCATGTAGGCTATGCGTCTAGTTGTATATTTATGCAAGTGAAAAGAGAATACAAAAACAAATGCAAACTACCATTCACTTTATCTTTCTTGTTCAAAAAATTATCACCAGGTCTAGAGTTGTAACACCCAAAGTACTATCAATAGAGGACTTGAACAACTGTCGAACTGGGCAAGTGTTCATCGGGGACATCATGGTCATCTATAGAACCTACTTGGACAAGGAAAACAAAACTAGATCCATTATGCATGCTAACATGACAAACAAGGAGGCCATGATGACAGTCACACTAACTATTCCTACACAACTTGTCTAAAAACATGCAGAAAAGATATTGCCCAGTAATGGAATATCCATTACAAATTTTAATATATTGTCCAAAATAGTATATGACTGTGGTGATTGTGATTGGATTATTTCTCTCAACAAAACAAGTGTTGTGGAAAAAATTCCCGTTGTTTGTTCAGAATATCATTTCGTCCCCGATGCAACTATCAGCCAACTTGCATAGAACGGTGATATTTACCCAATCAGAACCATTGGCGCAACTGTCACACTGGCGAGAAAACTTGGCTTGCAACACATTATCCATATAAAGGATCTAGATTTGGACAATGACAAGGCAATGGTAACATTTTCCATGTCCAGTTTTGTCCTTTACTTTTGCATGTGCATGTATCTCAGGTAACTTACACAAATATTGCACTGTTCCATCTTGCAGCTACAATTGTTCGATACCTATTCAAATCTTTTTTCATCAATGGAACAACACTTGCATAGAGGGAAGTTTCCACTTATGCTCTTCAAAAATATAACAAAGAAAATGGATGTTAGAGAAAGGATCTTTCACACAACCCAAGCAACATTTGTAACAGAGTTGCGAGAAGACATAGTAGAGGATCTGAAGAAACTAGCTAGTTGTACAACTATTGTGCGTATACATCCACAAAATCATCTTCGGTTTGAATATACAAATAGCCTTCACCAAATTCTTGCGGCTTGTTTTATTTTATTTTTTTTTATTTTTTTTTGGGGGGGGGCACAGTGGTGTATTATATTGTTCAATGTATTAATTCCTATGCTTTCGTTTCCAGGTTGAAGGTGTTTTGGTTGCAGCAAATGTGTACTGGACCCCCTTCGAGCCCGTGTGTGTGAAATGCAACTCTCCTTCTTCTGCTTCTGCTCTGATAAGTGATGATACAATTGATTTTCTGCGGTGCGGTGAAAAATGTCCATATATATATATGGTCATTGTCTCAATGCTACCATCCGAACCATGGGAAACACAACAATGCATTTTACAATTAGGCAGCTTATGTTATAAGATGTTCTTCCTAAATTGGCAGAATTGTCGTATGAAGCATACCTACAGAAAAAGGCAAGCAGTGTGTACATGTTGTGTTGCGTGACTTTCGGATACACAACAAATTTGCATTAAATGAGGACAATGCAATATTGCATATCGGCTGAAGAAGGAAAAAAAAACAAGAGACAAGAAAAAAAAACATATCAAGCTTTAGTGGGAAACAGAAATATCTCATGTGTCTTTGTAATATTTCTTCAATAGCCAGATGAATGTTCACTAGACTTGAGAACTTGAGATTGCATGTGCATAAGATTGTTCGGTCCAAAAATGGGAAGAAAGGGAGCAAAATCAATATATCCGATGGCCCCAGTTATTTTCTCGTGGGAACATATACCAAATGTAAGAGAACCAATGCCGCAACGTCTTTTCTTTCTATATCAAATTGTTTGATGCAAAGGTCGATACGTGCTGCTCTATGGAACCTTGTAGGATCTTGCTTGCGGCCTATTTGGAGTTTAGTTGGTTCTTGGTTGTATGCTTCATCTGTCAATTTGTATATCGCAGAACTCAGACTGTTGTTTGGAGGACACAGAACAATAGGTTTGCAATTTTTTACCCGGCTAGCCTGCAAGTCCACATATCAATTTGTAATGCATTGTATAAGTGTGTCACTTTGTATATCAAGTGCGCCATCATAGAATCAATTAGCATCAAGAAGATATTAAATTCCATGTTCTACTATCAATGAGCTTGGTAAAATTAATTTTTCTTTCAAATAATATATTTAAAATCCTTCAACAATTTTATGTAATTAAATTGTACAATATCAATATTTAATATTAATAATTTAGTATTGAAAATAATGTTTCTAGATACTGTTTTATAGTTGATAGGGATCACCATCTGTAAACAATCACAATCTTGAGCCCACCAGCCCTGGAGTCTATCTGTCAATTTGTATATCATGGAACTCTGAGTGTTGTTTGGAGGACACGGAACAATAGAAGTGAAATGTTGAGCCAACCAGTCCGCAAGTCCGCCTGTAAATTTGTATATCGCAGAACTCTGAGTGCTATTTGTAGGAAACAAAACAATAGAGGCCCAATTTTGAGCCCGCCATCCTGAGAACCCATGATCCAAAAGGTGGCTTAAGTATGGAATGCGGGATCCGTACAAATATCAATACTTTGAAATAATTCAAATCGGTTGTTGTTATGCTTGCGGTGATAGAATTTCAAAAAGCTTTCTTTTGTTTCCTTCATTTTTTTTTAAATAGGAGATTTAACATCCTTTGATAGTTTTATGTAATTAAATTGTACAATATCAATATTTATTATTAATAATTTAGTATTTGAAAATAATGTTTTTAGATAATGTTAGATAGTTGACAGGGATGACCATCCCTAAATAATCCCACTCTTGAGCCCGTCGGTCCTAGGGTCCATCTGTCAATTTGTATATCGCGGAACTCTGGGTTCTGCTTGGAGGACACGAAACAATAGAGGTGCAATGTTGAGCCAACCAGCCCGCAAGTCTGCCTATCAATTTGTATATCTCAGAACTCTGGGTGCAATTTGTAGGACACAGAACAACTGATGCCCAATTTTCATCCCGCCAGCCTGAGAATCCATGCTCCAAAAAAGTGGCTAAGTATGGAATGAGGGATCCGTACATGCTCTATAAAATCTGATGTCCATAGTTTATAAAAATACATATTTAGTGTGTATTACTCGTTTCTCGGAAAAGTTCTAGGTGTGGAAGTCTGCGGATACACATGTTCAGATTTCCACTTACTTTTATATCGCCAGCCCGATCGAGGACTTCCCTGTTTCATATTGTAGAAACATTTTGAATGGCGAGTTTTCGAATATGCAGGTTTTTCTTTCAAATAAGATATTTAAAATCCTTTAGTACTTTTATGTAATTAAATTGTACAATATCAAAATTTAATATTAATAATTTATTATTGAAAATAATGTTTTTAGATAATGCTTTATAGTTGATATGGATCACCATCTGTAAACAATTGCAATCTTGAGCCCGCGAGGCCTGGATTCCATCTGTCAAATTGTATAGCGCGAAACTCTGAGTGTTGTTTGAAGGACACAGAACAATAGAAGTGCAATGTTGAGCCAACTAGTCCACAAGTCCACCTATCAATTTGTATATCATAGAACTATGGGTGCTATTTGTAGGACACAACGAAATAGATGCCCAATTTTGAGCCCACTAGCCCGAGAACCCATGATCCAAAAATCGCAATCTTGAGCCCACCAGCCCTAGAGTCTGTCTATCAATTTGTATATAGCGAAACTTTGAGTGTTGTTTAGAGGACATGAAATAATAGAAGTGCAATGTTCAGCCAGCCAGTCCACAATTCCGCCTGTCAATTTGTATATCGAGGAACTATGGGTGCTATTTGTAGGAAACGGAGCAATAGAGGCCCAATTTTGAGCTCGCCAGCCAGAGAACCCACGATCCAAAAAAGTATCTAAGTATGGAATGCGAGATCCGTACAAATATCAATATTTAATATTACTAATATAGTATTTGAAAAGAATGTTTTTAGATAATGTTAGATAGTTGATCAGGATGTCCATCCATAAACAATCGCAATCTTGAGCCTGCCATTCCTTCAGTCTGTCTATCAATTTGTATATCGCAAAAATCTGAGTGTTGTTTAGAGGACACAGAACAATAGAAGTGCAATGTTGAGCTAGCCAGACTACAAATCCGCCTATCAATTTGTATATCGTGGAACTCTGGGTGCTATTTGTAGCACACGGAACAATAGAGGCTCAATTTTTAGCCTGCCAGCCCGAGAGCCCGTGATCCAAAAAAGTGGCTAAGTATGGAATGAGGGATCCGTACATGCTCTATAAAATCTCGTGTCCATGTTTTATAAAATTACATATTTAGTATGTATTACTTGTTTATCGAAAAATTTCTAGGTGCGAAAGTTCGCGGATACACGTGTTCAGATTTCCACTTACTTTTGTATCACCAGCCAGCCCGACCGCTTCCCCCTTTCATATTGTACAAACTTTTTGGATCGCGAGTTTTCGAATACACGGGTTTTTCTTTTAAATAAGAAATTTAACATCCTTTACTAATTTTATGTAATTAAATTGTACAATATCAATAATTTAGTATTGAAAATAATGCTTTTAGATAATGTTAGATAGTTGATAGGGATCACCATCTGTAAACAATCGCAATCTTGAGCTTCCCAGAACTGGAGTCCGTCTGTCAACTTGTATATCGCGAAACTCTGAGTGTTGTTTGGAAGACACGGAACAATAGAAGTGCAATGTTGAGCCAGCCAAGCCACAAGTCTGCTAGTCAATTTGTATATGGTAGAACTTTGGGTGATATTTGTAGGACATGGAGCAATAGAGGCCCAATTTTGAGCCCGCCAGCACGAGAACTCACGATTCAAAAGGTGGCTAAGTATGGAATGCGGGATCCATACATGGTCTATAAAATCTCATGTTCATACTTTATAAAAGTACATATTTAGTATGTATTACTCATTTTTCAGAAAGTTTCTAGGTGCGAAAGTTGGATGATTCACATCTTCAAATTTCAATTTCTTTCATATCACCAGCCCGATCGATCGCTTCCCTGTTTCATATTGTACGAACTATTTTGTCTAATTAAATTGTACAATATCAGTATTTAATATTAATAATTTAGTATTGAAAATAATGTTTTCAGATAATGTTAGATACTTGATAAGGATCACCATCCATAAACAATCGCAATCTTGAGCCCACCATCCCTGGAGTTTGTCTGTCAATTTGTATATTGCGGAACTCTGAGTGTTGTTTGGAGGACACGAAACAATAGAAGTGCAATGCTAAGCCAGCCAGCCCACAAGTTCGCTTGTCAATTTGTATATCGCGGAATTCAGGGTGCTATCACTGCTACCTTCGTACTTATTTATAGATATGCAATTATTAAGCTTTAATGCTAGTAGTTCATCATTCAGGAATCGTTAATATTTTCATTAATGTCTGGAAGCCCGGAGAAGATTTGTCATTGCTATGAATTCAACCAAGATTTGCGATGCAATCTCTTTCGTACGTTGGTCGGTTGGAATGTTTAAGAAATATATAATTCTTAATCGCTCTTCACTGTCATCGGCACCTTCGCACTTTTTTCTAAATATGCAATTATTGAGCTTTGATGGTAACAACTCATTACGCATGAACCCTGGAGATTATCATTGATCAACGAAAGGCTCGAGGAGATCTTCCATTAATACACATTAAGCCAGGATTTGCGGAGGGTTATATTATCCCTCCCCAATTTTCCTTTCAAACATAAATTCTCATTAACTTGTGCCAGTAGTTCTTTCCAAATATAGTAAACACATTCGGGCATGATGGCCAGAGGTTCCAGTATTCCAAGGCATATTGTTACTACTCATCTTCCTCCACCCAGGAACAAAAAAGGAAATGTTCTCTTGGTACATTGAGAGATATATTTCAAGCCAAAGAATTCCAAGGCAACCCTGCCTGCTCAGAGAACCTGCCCACTTGCATTGATGGTTGGAGCAAAAGTTGATGCCATGAATTCTGAGCTGGAAGAAGATGATCTGATGGGCGATGATACGACAATGGATGATGGCAATGCAGAGGCTTTTCCCACTTCTGTGCCCAAATTGAAATCAACCATAACGGGTGGAACTTCCCGGGTCAGTGATGGTAGTCCCGACAACACCAAAAGAAGGAGTTTCAGAAAAGAAACCGATGTTGAATGCAATATCCTCTTTGCAGCTTGAAAGTAGGAATTCTAGAGGTCCAAATTAGTTCGTTCTGGGCGGAAGCCTTTCACTGTAAGGAAATGATATGCTGATACTCCCAGAGATATATTTCAAGCCAAAAAAATATTCATTTGCGAGACTACTGTCATGTTCTCTGGATCTACAATTAACATCTTTAGGGATGAGGACCATAACTCTCACTGGTGCAAGTTATATTTCTACTAGTCATCTCCTTCTTCCCAGAATGGACTAATTTGGGCCTTTGGAATTGCACATGCAGCCTATGTCCGTGAAGCTTTTTCACTGTGGAAATTTGGTTTCTTGGTGTGTCCTAACTTTCAATTAAGGGATATTCTATTTTCCCTGCAATGTTTTTGTTCTTCTTCCTCACGGGAAGCTTCTAATAACTATCAATTTTACCACAGGATGGTTCATAGAGGAGAAAACTGCAAGTATTTCCTAAAAAATAAGGCATGGTAATCAGTTTTGTATGCATGTTGAAGAGAATATCGATGGCTCCTGCATAGTGCAGATACTATGCCTATGTTTGTGGAAGATGTGTTCAATGTTTTGGCCCAAAGAACTAGGCCCAATTTCTAATTATAGATGTATAGTACTCGGTGTTCTTTTTTTTTTTTTTAAATGGAATTGCTATTAAAAAAATTGCCTTGGAGTCTTTGTTGATGTTTCTTCTCTGTATTTAACGCCTCTTCTCATTGGCATGGTTCGATAGTCTGGAAATTCTTCAATATTGTATTTGCTTAGATAATTTGTTCTAAGATGGAGCATCTAACCATTATATGACAATGTATTGTGTCGTTCCACCAGGGTTTTATGCAAACAAAAAATTGATTACACACAATTTCAAACCAACGTTCAATTCGTTTTCGCAATGCGGATAGAACATAGCAATACCAAATCACAATGTTACAGCAAAATCGTCATTCTTGTTTCTAGACATGCAATTATTAAGATTTAATGCTAAAAGACCACAATGAAATAAGTTTAATACTTAAGTTAATATGTTACAGTCATGGAATAATGTATCAAGAACACACTTACACCCACAAGTTGAAATAAAGTCTAATATTCAACAAAGCATTTGGTTACAATTAGTAGAAAATGATAGTTTTGCAATAATGGGGATTGTTTGAAACCAATTCGCACTTACGAAAATTGGCCTTTGCCTTTCTATTTTCCCACTCTTTTATCCCATGTAGTTTCACTTTCTGGTTACTTAATCATTTTTTTCGGAGAATGCCTTGCTGTGTGGGTTGATGGATTCACGCATTTGGACCGAGCACTTCCCTTTGTCTACATTGGGCTTCTATTGTTCTGTGTCCTACAAGTAGCACTCATAGTTCCACCATATACAAATTGACAGGCGAACTTGCGCACTAGTTGGCTCTACATTGGACTTTTATTGTTCCGTGACCTCCAAACAACATTCAGAGTTCCGCGATATGCAAATTGACAAATGGACTCCAGGTTTGGTGGGCTCAAGATTACGATTGTTTACAGATGGGAAGTGCTAAAATGAGCCACATACTACATTTGCGTCATAGAGGTTATAGTAAATGACAAGGAATGTCCTCTATAGTTCCGTGTCCTCCAAACAACACCCATAATTCCGCACTATACAAATTGTCAGGCAGACTTGCAGGTTGGCTGGCTAAAAAAATGCAATTCTATTGTTTCGTTTCCTGCTAACAACACTCAGAGTTTCTCTATATACAAATTGGCAGACGAAGCATACAACCAAGAACCAAGTAAACTCACAGATCGTATTCCTATTCATTTTTTTTTGTGCCCTCCACCTTTGCACTTCTTTCCAAGGATATATCTTGATAGGAAATGGGATATTTGTTATAGATGTGAAGTCACTTATTCGTTTTTTTGAAAATGTCTGGTTGCGCAGGTAGCCAGACTTGCGGGTTCATGTTTTCACTTGTGCTCTTATATCGCGTCACCGATCGACCGCTTCCCCATTCCATACCAAGTCACTTCCCCGACCCCGGATTCCCGGTAGGCAGGATTTAGATTGGATTTGCATTGTTCAGTGACCTATGAATAGTACCATGACTTCCATGATATACAAATTTACAACTGGACTCAGATCATACAATCTTTTGTATTACAGTATACATATCGTGCCCTCTTTCGTGGTACACATTTTTCACTGAAAACTTCCGAGACATGCAATTTAACCGTCGGGTCGTCACGTCTTCTGTGGAACTATTGTCACCCCATTTTGAAGCCTGTCTATTTTCTTTCCCTACTTCCCCATTTCTTCAAATTTCTTTCGTGGATCATCGGTTTGGTGGGTTCAAGAAATATCAAATTGTTAATCGTTGTTTCCTTTGCCCACGCCCTTTTGAAATTAGCATTTACCAATTATATATAAGATCTTGTTTCTAGGTATGTGATTACCAACCGTTAATGCTAAACCAAGATTTGAGGAAATTTCCCATTAATACGCATAAAACCACAATTTTCGGATGGTTATATTATCCCTTCCGACTGTTACTTTCAAACATCGTGGAATGTCATTTGCACGTCATCGGGTTGGTCCGTTCAAGAAATATTCAACCCTCGATTCCAAAAATGAACCCAAACGACTGTTTCCCTATTCCATACTTAGCCACTTTCCTGGAATTCCACAAATATTCAAATCGACCGCTGAACTGCCTCATCATCCTCTCTTCCATTTTACACGTTTTGCAGTCAAAAAATCCAATACATACAATTTGACCGTGGGGCACTCGCCTCTCCTTGAGTATCCCCCATAACCCTATTTTGAATCTCGTCCAACCACTTTTCTTACCTTGCCATTCATTCCTTGCTCTCCCTTGTCTCCCTGACCTTGGCAGCTGTCTACAATAAAAAATGTTTATATATATATATATATATATATATATATATATATATATATATATATATATATATAGTACATTTTTCACTGAAAACTTCCGAGACATACAATTTGACCATCGGGTCCTCACGTCTCCTATGGAATTATTGTCACCCCATTTTGAAGAGTGCCCATCTGCTTTCCATAATTCGCCATTTCTTCCAATTTCTTCTGCGGATCGTCAGGTTGGCGGGTTCAAGAAATATCCAATTCCTAATTGTTGTTTCCTGTTCCCGCGCCCTTTTGCAATTAGTAATTAGCAATTATATATAAGATCTTATTTCTAGATATGAAACTACCAAGCGTTAATGCTATACCAGGATTTGAGGAAATCTCCCATTAATACGCATTTAACCAAAATTTTCATATGGTTATATTATCCCTTTCATTTGTTAATTTCAAACATCATGAAATGTCAGTTTCCCGTCGTCAGGTTGGTCCATTCACGAAATATTCAATCTTCGATTCTGAAAACGAGCCCGACCGACCATTTCCTATCGTCATAATTATCCACTTTCTTGGAATTCTGCAAATATATAAAGCGACCGTTGAACTGCCCCATCATGCTCTCTTATGTTTTACAGGTTTTTCACTCAAAAATTCTAATACATTGTGGTACACTCGCCTCTCCTGATTAACCCCCACAACCCTATTTTGAATCCTGTCCCATTGCTTTTCAAACCTTGCCATTATTTCCTTGCTCTTCCCCGTCTCCGTGACCTTCGCACTTGTCTATAATAAAAAAAAAATGTTTTAAATATATGTGTGTGTGTGTGTGTGTGTCTTGTTTCTAAATATGCAATTACTGACATTTAATTCTAACATATCATCGTACATGAACCGTATAGATTGTCATTGATGGGGAAAGGCTCGCGGAGATATCCTATTAATATGCATTAAACCAATATTTGTGGAGGGTTATATTATCCCTTGTGAGTGTTGATTTCAAAATCATGAAATGTCATTCACACATCGTGGGTTTGACATGTTTAGAAAACCTCCAATCCTTAATTGCTCTTCGTCGTACCCACCACCTTCGCACTTCTAAATATGCAATAAGTAAGATTTACTGCTAACAATTCATCATGCACCACCCATATAGATTGTCATTAATCAGCGAAAGGCTCGAGGAGCTTTCCCATTCATAAACATTTAACCAATATTTTGTGGAGAGTTACATTATCGGCTACAACTATTCTTTTCAACCATCGTCTGGAGCAGGGAAACGTTCACATAAACCTATGGCATCATCTCAACAATAGTTATGTGGAGATACAGTGAACATCTTCGGGCACGAGGACCAGAACTTCCAATGGTCTAGGGCATATTCTTATTACTCAACCCTTGTCACCCAGAACCAAGTAATTTGGACATCTGGGATTTCTTGTGCAGGCTGTGTCCCTGAAGCTTTTGACTATAAAGAGATGGTCTCTTGGTGCGTCGATAAATTTATTTCAGACAAAAGAATTATTCCACTGTGGGACCACTCTTCTGTTTCTTTGTCACCTCAGGTCATCCACCAGATGTTAAGATTGTTGGAGCCAACGTTGATGTTCAGAGGAGAAGATTGCAAACAGTTCCTAGAAAATCATAATAATGAGTTGGACCTCTTGCCCCATTTATTGGAAGACCCGCTTGTAATTCCTGAAGATATCACAAGCTTACAGGTTAGTTCATTTAGAAATCCATTAAGTGAAATTGCACGGATGTTTACAAGAATAATGGGATAGGAGTCGACAACAACTGCTTCCCGGATGGCTCTTTATATTTTGTATTTCATAGTCAACGAAAAAACCATTTTTGATTGGGGCAAGTTAATTTCCCAAGAAATCTGTTCCCAATTGTCAAGCTTCAAAAGGAAAAAGAATTTTATATTTCATCTTACTTAGTTTTTGCGATAGCACATTGCTGCCAGTTTCCAGAACTGTCTCTATCTAAGAATGTCAACTAGGAATTCGACCTAGTAATGTTATGGTACTAGGCCTTGTGGAAGCACAAAGCTTCCCACTGTTTTTATGAGGTTTTTAATGGCTTTGTGTCTGTTTTAAATTTTTGTTGTTAGGAGATGATGCTCCCTGCATATCTGAATAGGAAACCATTTTTTTGGACAGGAAGGGGACACTTGAACATTTGGATAATTACACTATTGTAAGGATTTTTTTCTCCAACGAAAAACCTGCTCTCCTTCCATGTCACATTACAGACAAAATGTTTGTTGCAGAAGTAACACGATAATACAACTTTTGGTTGCATCTATTCCAAGCGAAGAGAAAAAAACAGTTCATTCCTCTACCTTGGAAAGTCGGGGACATTGTGTTGAAAAATGTCAACAAAATTGACGAATTCACAACGCATTCTAGCAACTTCAACCTGAGATATGTTGAAATCCCAAGAGGGTTCGACCTCGATAAAAATTTTCGACAACATTTACAAACACTTGTCTTCGGCAAATGTTTTTTCGAAAAAAACTTGTCTGGAAACAAAGACACTGGCGACAATGCTCCTTATTCAGATGCCATTGACCTAGACACACTGCAAGGAAACACTAAATTGAACATGCAAAAAGGGAAAGGCCCCAGTGACAGAGTGTTCAATCAATGAATAGAACTCCAAAAAGTATGACATCCTGTAGCATCGCTCCAACGACCCACCACAACAACAGAGAAACTCACAGTTCTTCAAACGGAGGATGAGATAATGACCCTCCTCACTCTAAAATTGATAGTCCTCACAAGCTTCCAGTAGACAAGAAGAGAAAACAAAATGTGGGATAGGCGGAAGAGCCCAAATTCAGAGTGAGAACATGGAACTTTAGCCTGATCCGGATAGCATGCTCCACTACTTTGATCAGGTTTGAGGCACCATCCATCATAGCCATCCAATGGACATATTCAATACCAAAAATTTTGAAGAAGATGAATCCTTCGTGTTCTAGAGCGCTTTTTTTGACAGCCAGTCCAAAAAATTGATCATTGAAAAAAAAATGTAAAAAATAAGAAAGGAAAACATCGTTCAGAGTTTAGCCTTGCGAATATGCAGTCGTCCCAAATATGTCAACTTCACACAGCAACCACATATGCACTTCATGATTCCATTGGAGGCATCGAGGCTGAAAATGCCAGACTGAAGGAGCGGGTCAAGGAATTGGAAGAGGCTTTGATTCCTATGCCATTGCTTGCCAACCCTTCAGTAATAGCCATGCTTGGAATCCCTGCAGCCAACTTAAAAGGATCCTACAACCTCCTCGCATCCTGTAGAGAATATGTGGAGAATAGTATGAAGAAAGAATGGAACTGGTTACTGAGGCGTGGGAAAGATCACAAAGCATCAAATCCCTTGGAACTAGGGAACATAGTTTGCTCAAACATTTGCAGGCAGAGTTAAAAGATGAAGAACATTTCTATTTAAAGACAGTCCTTCCTTTTGGCACCATTGTCAACAAAATGACAGAAAGAAAAAGAAGACAACAAGATCTTCTGTCCAAAAACCGGATCGATCAATTAAATGCATGCTGGAAAGAAAAAGTGAGGAACCTGCATCTCATTGTTCAGTCATGTGAACAAGCCATATCAAAGAAAGAAAAATTATTCACAAGGATGTCCAAAATAAACTTATCTGGAAGGACCAACGACTTCCAAGACCCCAACTTAATCGCCAACTCCTTGTCCTTAACTAGGTAAGACTTCAATAAACAAGTTGATATGTTTAAGGTGTTGTCTTTGGAAAATGTTTACAGCATCCATGAATATGCTCAAGTTCACATCCATGACTGGCTAGTCGACTATTCAGTATAGAATAAGGAAATTGATCAGGATCTGTGTAATCTTTTTGTCGATTTCGGGGAATTGGAAAACAAACTTTTCAACATAAAAATCCAGAATGAGATCAACGTCGCCCCAATGAGAAGATACATTGAAGAATGGCTTGAAAGGGAATTGAAGTAGGCTGCTGATGAAAGGCAACAGACAGTTTCCATGATTCCAGCGGTCATTGACGACATCAATGAAACGACACCCGCAACCAAATACCAAATGGCCTCATATGTTCCATCACTGTAAGTCTACTGATCACAACCTGCTTTGTTTATCAACCCAATTATTCCACTATTTTAAATAGAAATGTCTAACACTGATACCTTTCACTTTTCTTTTCTTTTTGCAGGTATTGCACTTTGTCATGGCCCACTTCTTCTTTCTATAGTCATGTTTCTTATACATATTTCCCTTATGGTTTGCGAGAGCCCCAATACCAGTCTATATGAAAAATGCATTGAAATTTCCTTGTAACTTATTTAGTGCATTTCAAACTAAACTGCTTAATAAATTGTTAATACTTTCAAATTTTTTTAATATATTTCAAGCTAAACTGCTTAATAATTTTTTTTCTTCCACTATGCACAAATTGTATTTTGTTATATACTTTCCACTAATATGTTTTGAAATAAAAATTTCGACTAATATGTTTTCAAATAAAACTAATTGTATTTTGTTATATACTTTCGAAAAATTGTATTTTGTTATATACTTTCCACTAATATGTTTTCAAATAAAACTTCTTTTTTATCTTCCACTACTATGTATACTTTCAAACTTTTTTAATGTATTTCAAACTAAACTGCTTCATAAATGTTTTTCCTCCACTATGCACAAATTGTATTTTGTTTCAAATCATAATTTTTTTTCTTACACTATGCACAAATTATATTTTGTTTATACCACCACGTGTCATTTACTGCATGGATACCACCTGTACTTCATGCTGCTTGCCACATCTTCGCTGCAGTTTCCATTTGCCTCTTCTACTTCTCCCTTTCCCAATTCAACCCGGCAGGGACTACGCTGCCACACATCCTTGTTTCTCTTAGAAATTTGAGATTCTATAATTTGATTATGTTAAAAAAATATTGTTATTTGAAATGCAATATATATTATAATATATTTATTTTTTCTATCAATATTAGTTATTACTTAGATATTTAAAATTTAAAAAAATCATCATCAATGAGTGACCTTCCCTAAGACTTTTGAATTTCTTATAATTTAGATAGTGGTTGCGAGATATTTGCTATTAACAAAATCTACCACAAAGTAGAGAGTATTGATAAACTCCCCATACCATGCTAGAGTGTTCTAACTTCCACTTTGGAGGTAAATTCAAGGTGGGAAATAGTTAATTTCAATGATTGAATGTTAAAGGTTATTGAGAAGTACATTACTTTAAATGAAAGCTCGAGGTATAGCGACCTCACTTGTTAAGGTGATTTGGGTTTT
The DNA here is from genome assembly GCA_009831015.1 of Picea engelmannii. Classification (NCBI taxonomy): domain Eukaryota; kingdom Viridiplantae; phylum Streptophyta; class Pinopsida; order Pinales; family Pinaceae; genus Picea; species Picea engelmannii. Next base: position 62,887 of record ML777420.1, read on the forward strand.
TTGTTTTGTGTGAATATTTTGATAGATGTTTAAGATTCATAAAACAAGCAGATAGGTTGGGTTGGCAAGTGATTATAGAGGTCGTTTTAATTAGGAGTAATTGTTTATCATGACAATTTAAGATCTTAATAAGAAACATATCAACGAGAGAGAAGGCAAACCAAATGTGATTAAAGGAAAGGAAAACACTTACAAATTTGTTAGAAAACAACACGGAAAACAAACCTAATGGAGATTTAGCCTCCTTATTCTAAACACTAATTTTGGTTATCTGATAACTTATATCAATTGATTGGAGTTTCATGTACCTCATCCAAGTGCCTTTAAGGGTTTTACTAATCCATGTCATGAGGAGATTTCCTAGATAAATGAGAATTATCTAGATATGACACTTAGTATCTACTTTCAAAAGTTAAAAACTCAACATTAAAAATAATATGTATTCAAATATAATGCAAAAAATAAATTTTAAGAATGAATTGAAATAAAAATATAAGCTAGAGTACTAAACCAAAAGTTGCAAATTTGAAATTAGTATAAGCGACCAACACTATTGAAATTGAAATGAGAGTAGAATGGACACTAATGTTTAGAGACCAAACATTAATATGATTTGTACAATGACAAAGCCAAAAAATCAAAATGTTTGGTTGCAAACTATAGCAAAATCAGTTTCATGATCAAGGAAAAAATCACGTTCCAAAGTGAATGGTAGTTTGTTTTATTTTCTTTGGAATCATTAAATGTTACTTCAATGATAAAATAAAATGACATCTAAAACAAAGATAATTGTGTGCGTGTCTAATTTGAAGAATTGAGGTGTGAGAATAAGGTGACGTGTAATTTTTTTTTCATTTTTTGATACGTAGTGAAAAACTATGAAAATCACCTACAAACAAGATTACAAGAGGAACAAAGGGAAGCCTTGTATGAATTTGAAACCAAAATAAGTAAGTTAAAAAGTAAAAAAGTTTTTTTGGAACATGTGTGTTGGTGAATTTTGAGCCTAAAGAGGTCTTGTTGGGTCCCTAAAATTCTATTGGAATTTTATAGGGTGCTTAGTTGACACAACTATAAGATTTTAAGCCAAATATTGTCCCAACATCCTCCTTTAATTTGTAATTGGATAATATTAGGTATATAGAATTGGCGAAATTTACAATAAACCCCCTTTAAAAGTAGGTAGGGATTACAAATGATCAATTTTAACAAACTACCTATCGCGACAAGGTACAAAACAATGAACAAATGAAGAAGGTTACTAACGAGTAGTCTTCAAAAGATGACATCAAATATAGTACTATTGTAGAGTCATAACATGACAAAAAATTGACAATGATATCATAAGTGCTCCAAGGTGCTCCATGAATAAGAATAAAGTACACACTATGAAGATGACTACATATCCTAGATATAATGAAGATCCTTTGCAGCGGTGAAAAATGGAAAAGATTTGACAACAATTAACATTAATGGTCCAAGTGGGCCAAAAAAGATAATGTTCTATAAACAACACATGTACCAAGATGGTGCACCATCGTAAAAGGTGTAAATGAAGAAACAAAGGCTATTATAAAAATTGTCATATGAAGACTACATAATTTTCACTCAATAATGAAGATAAGTCTTTGAGTGGCAATTCTGATGCAGGAGCATCATACCCACGTCAAGCGAGCCAGTGCGGAAGCAGAAAAGACGGCTGGACAGTGCCAGCACAAATTTTTGAAACACCTAGATATTTGTTGTGCCAAACATAAATGTGTGAAATTAATGAAGCGCACTTGTACATTGTAAATGGACCTTGAGCGGATAGCTCACATCCTTAGGTAGATGAGGCATTTAATAGAATTAATGTAAAGTAGGTAGAACATTTAATTCTAGATTTGATAGCCTTAGAGCTTGAGAGGGAAACGGGATATAGACACCCTCCTTTGTACATTGTAACATTATCATTGAGAACATTCAGAAGAGTAGAGTAGAGAATTGTATGAAGAACTCCCATGTATAGATATTGAATTAATAGAAGAAGCTTTGATTCAATTCCATGGTTGTGTTACTCTCTGTGTATTGTTGATATTATGCTCATGAATGTTTGCTTCCTATCATGCACTTGCTTTTATATGTTGTGTATGTGATTTCATGGTTGAAGTGAAGTCTGGGAGGAAAAGGAGTTAGTTTCAATTATTTCTCTATCTTGAACCAGAGAATTCCTGCAAAGAGTGCAGTTGAATTTGTCCGCAAGGAGTGCATGACTACAGGGTTCAAGTAGAGAAAGCTTTTGTCTAAGTCCAAGAAGTGCAGATTTAGCACCAAAGCCGTGCAAAGCGTGCACAGGCTGGACGAAGACTCAGAATTGCGATTCTGAGAAAAGGGATTGAAGGATTTCTGCTGCCGGAGTGCGCAGGATCGAAAGACTTCAACACGTAGCGTGTTTGAAGATTTTCCGCAAGGAGTGCGTGCAAGAAATTCTTCCTAGGGGAATTGAAGTTGTGAAGTTCAGGAGGAACAAACCTTCGAATCCGCCGAAGGGTTACGCAAAGAAGTTGTGCATCGTAGTGTTTGAGCAGGTGCTGAATTATGCGTGCAGGGTGACGAAGCCTGTGGAAGAACATCTCATCATTTCGGGGATTTCGTCGGAAAGGCGAATAGTCAGAATTCAACGAGGGGAAGTCGCAAGAATCCAAGGGCATTGGATCTATGGAGGTGGCAGGAAGTCATTTTAGAAACATAGAGAAGTTCTAAGCCTAAGAGGGGCAGAGTGTTGATAAAAGTCAGTTGAGGTTGTCACATTGTTCGAGAGATCGCCCATCAGGATCTCGTGAGAATAGCATTGGAAGTTAGTAATGAAATTAGCGAAGTCGAAAGGTATGACATCCCGATAGTGACGTAAGTCGCGTGGGCCACAGGAGTAAGTGCGAGACAGGTGGCAGAGATCGAGGATC
>ML777420.1:80487-94093 GCA_009831015.1 Picea engelmannii
TCTGTACGAAATCATTATTTTTTGTTGTTCAAAATCTAGTTTTGAATGTAGAAATGGATTTAGCATGCTGAAAAACCCCTGAGGCACTTGGATTATAAAGAAATAATCACTCAAATATGCGGATCTAACAATCCCCTGTCAGATTTCGGACAAATGTCCCCGAAAAAAATTGTCGAAAAACATTCATTTCATAAAACATTTAGACTATGACTTAAAATATTACCTTTTATTTGTAAATTTTATACATTTCCACATTGTTGGAAAATTAACACCAAACATTATACTTTTCCTAATATGTTAACCAATTAATTCAAGGTACATGCTAGTTTTTGAAATGTATAAATTGGTCAATTCAAGGTTCCACAAAATTATAATTATTGAAATTTTGACCAAGCACTTTATGTGATGGATGCAACGAACCATCTAGTTCCTATTTGTAAGGGTGACAAAAGATGTCATGTGTTGCTAAACTAGGTCCAATGCACATGCCTACTGCTGCTATTGCTGAGTCTTCTCCTTTTACTCAGTTTCTTCATCAATTAGGATGGGGTTGGAAGGGGTACCTTCAAACTCATGAGCAGGTTTTGCTGATTTAGGTGGATATGGTGACAACCCACCTATTCTAGCTAGCTCAAAATAGTTTGTTGACAATTTACTATTTTTATCAAATTTTCAGGTCCTAAACTTCCGGAGCCATTTTGAAGGCCTAAACAATGTTTTTTTGTGATCATGCGCCCCAAACGAAGATCGTATGCCAAAACCCTAACCCCGGAAGATGAAAAGACAACAGTTTTGTGGACCCCGTCTTGGGTAGTTTGGTGTATCAACTCTCTGTTATATTATTGGATATCTGATATATCTCTATAAATTTATTTATTATATCTTCGCTCTCATTTCATGTCGAAAATAATCCAGATCAGTGGTATTAGAGCATGCTTCTCTTGATCATTTTTTAGTGCATGTCCCTCATGATGTCTGAGTATAGCAAGTTGGGTCTTGAGCTTGTATCCCTTGAGGACAATCACTCTCACACGCGAAGAAAAGAAAGACGACAGAGAAAAAGATTCTATTAATCTGTTGCTTGAGCATGATCTCACGTGACAAGGGGGACAAAATGATGGAGAATTGTTCCCACATCCTTTAACGGCTATCGATAACAACATGCATGTTTTCATCAAGAGACCACTTTTGAGGAACCTCTACTTTCAAGGTACAAGTTAATTTTGATATTCCCGTATATGAAGGTCAGATCGATGCAGATGCCCTAGAAAAATGGTTAAAACTACGAGAAGGTTATTTCTATGTTCACAATTTTTATGACAGGGAAAAGATCACCTTCGCACTCTTTAAGGCTCTCCCCCATGTCAAACATTGGTGGGAAATTTACTGGGAGCAAAGTTCCATAGGGGAGTCTGGAATATATGGGGTCAATCCCACTTGGGATTTTTTTGTGAATGCGGTCAAGGAACAATATTACCCTGTTGGTAACTATGACAACCAATACATGATATGGACCACACTACGACAAGAGAGGGGCCGAACAGTACTAGAGTTCACAAATATTCTCCATACCTTGCACACCAAGATTGGTATCAAAGAATCCAAGCGACATTTGGTTCTGAAATACTACGGGGCTCTACATAGGTACATCCAAACTGAAATGGATTTCTTAGACATCTCATCATTGGGATTTGCCTATCGATATGCTGTCAAAATCGAGCATAAATTTAGGCACCAAAACAAACGAGAGTTTGGATCTGCAAATAAGAAACAACCAAAGTATGGTAAAGACTACCCTAACAACCAGCCTCCGAAAAACTAGTCCAAGCCATAGGAAAAGAAGGGTAAAATAAATACAAAGAAGGACATTGGAAAGTGGTGTGATTTCCACAAAATTCCCTGACACAACACCGATGAATGTCACTCAAAACAATTGTTGGTGGCTGAGATCAAAGAAAAGGAGCCAAACCCTGATTCATAATCTGATTCAGAAAATAATGGGATAAGACAGATCATCGATGCAGACCCCACTGTTATTGTCGCGATCACAACAATTCAACTAGAAGAACCAATAGATCCTAAAGAGGGGGAGTGACTTTTTCATTCACATATGTGGGTGAAGGGGACCCCACTACATTTTATTGTTGATATTGGAAGCCAAAAGAACCTCATCTCAACAGAGGCCATCAAACAGTTGGGATTGTCGACAACTCCACACCCCCATCCATACAACATCGGGTGGCTTCTCCAGGGACGAGATCTCCATGTCATCCAACAATGTTGATTGTCATATGAAATCCAACCCTTCAAGGATGAGGTATTATGTGATGTTGCCCCACTAGGTGTCTGTGATGTTCTTTTGGGTTAGCCATATATGTGGGAGCGCCATACTATTTATGAGTCTTGACCCTGTAGTGTCATTGTTACTCTAGGGAGTCATCTATATAGGATACCAGAGGTAGTTTCGATTATTGTCCCACCAAAACAGTGCCACAAGGTAATCTCTCATATTGCAAAATTGATCCTCTTCACAATTTGTTCAAAAGGTGAACATAAGGACACTGCAACTATTGCATCCTTGGCCCAAGACCTTTCTATCCAATGGAAGCAGATTGTAGAAGAGAAATAAGATATTGTTTCTTCACCTACAAGGGTGCCTACACTCTGCCCAGTCAAGCCAAGATACAACAGGTTGGTTGAACAGATTCATGACAACCTTCAACAAGCTCAGCATCGCAACTTCTCCAACAAGGTAAGCAACTCACCAAGATTCAGATTCAACAAACATTTTCCCCTCTCCCTCGGGAACTCAACGCAATGGATAACATTGCTTCCTAAGGAGGGAGGATTGATCCAGGTGGATATCAATGGCCACCCACCTATTCTAGCTAGCTCAAAATAGTTTGTTGACAATTTACTATTTTTAGCAGTTTTTCGGGTCCTAAACTTTCGGGGCCATTTTGACGGCCTAAACGACATTTTTTTCGTGATCGGGCACCTCAATGATAGCCAAAGGATCTCATTGAGTACACTAAATGAAGCTCCTGGTCAATACCTATAACGTCCCCGACCACCATCCCCTGTCCCCTGTCGGGTAACGCTATCCAAACAACCTTAACGTTGCTTTTCTTTCTCTGATATCGTTTCTGTGACATTCCTAGCTTTAAACAGCAGCTCAGGCCATGCCATCGAGTAACTTTGCGGAAATAGTCACATATAAAACTTAACCGGAAGATAGAGATAACATCTGGTATTCACACATATAAATATATATCTATCTAATGCAATTAAACATATGTCAATACTCTACTCATACACATGTTCATACGGAAGCAACATTAACACATCTAGGCCACCTAGGTTAGGACATGCACCTCTTAGAAATGAAAATTATCATATGCGTATAAATATAAACATAAATAGACAACATATTATGTTCATACATAGATTAATGTGGAAATAACAATAAAAGCATACATGCAGTACTCAGAGGAAAAACCCATAATATAACAACATATACAGACAATACTCATCAATTATAACACATGTACAAATACACAACATGTAAACGAACATATGAATGGGTACTTATATTTCAATTGAAGTATGCCAACTACGTGCAGACCTTCCACAAACCTCCCATCCATAGACCACACTGCTCATCATGCTCAACAGTGGGTCACCCCCGAGTTGCGACTAAACTCCACCGGGAAAGGGAATCTAAGCTTGGCAAGGACAACAAGGAAGTTTCACATAACAACAGGAAGGTTCTTTTAACCCAGGAGCCACTTACGCCCACAACCCACAGACCCTCATTCCCCACACGCCTGCTCCACCCCAAGAGGGTACACCTTTACTAGTACAAGTCCATCGGCTACTACACCTCCCTTACCTTGGGCTTCGACAATAGGATGGACTAGAAGTCTCAGAGTACTATCGCTTCTACGAGACTCCCTTCCAGGAGAACTCACTTCCCAACAAACTCTCTCACCTTGGAGAGTTTCTCACAGGTTTGACAACCTGCTCCTTCAATTCATCTCTTATGCCAAACATACACAGGTGATGTCAACAACAGAATTCAGGTAACACACAGGTGAAGTCAACCATAGAAGATGGGTATGGACACAGAATATGATATCAAACCAATATTAGCCAAAACTACGTTGGCAACAACCGCCAACTACTATGACACAACACGACTTAGGAAAAATACAAGTTTTTCGGGCTTCACAGGAAATATGCAGGACAACTTCAGTGTCTACAGGTTACATGGTGGCATGCCTCTGTGGGGAGTATGGCTCTCTTCCAGTGTGGATAGCCTCTCTAGAGTGTCGATGCAATGGTGAAGTATCGTTCGTCATGAGAATCATGAGACTCGTGAATGAGATTCCGCGACAACAAGCTGACTTTCCCACTTAAAACTACATGCTCCCAGGTTGAGACATGTCTCCCTGAAGCTGCATGAGCTCCACTTAACACTTGTCCCAATTTCCTCTAGGAACTTAGGACAACACAGATTATGTCAAACCTTAGCCTTTAGGAAATAATAATATAATATTATTCCTTTAGAGGTAAGCCCTTTATCTTAGCCTCTATTCCTAGACGCTTAGCCCCTTTCCCACCTAGTGGAGCTTGGTCCCCCATAAATCTTTCTTCGTAGAGGGTCTACACACAACGATGTATAATTTGTATTAATGATTTTGCATAGTTACATATGCAAAACAAGCTCCTGGCCTTAGCATCATAGGCTCTCTGGCCTAATCATCATGTAAGCCTCCTATCTTATTATAACTCGGCTCACTAGACTAATAAACATGTTTACAATTCATAATTACAACTGGGGCTCTACCGAGGGATATTAGAATCCCCTCCCCTTATTTTTGCACTGTCCTCAGTGCAACTTGTTTATACATATATAATTCAAAAATTCTTCAAAAAGATCCAAGCTTTAGCTATTGGAAGCCCATTATCCACCTGGTGCTCTACTTTCAAGCACCAATTCTAGTGTTCAAACTGCAGTTGAAACTCAATTTCTCTATTCCATAGAGTTTCTCCAGGAAAGCATTCAGCTTATTGTTCCTTGTTACATGCTTCAATTAAACTTCATTGAAAGCACCGACTGGTTGTAGATCCACAATTTTCCACCCAAGATTAGATCTCACTATTGATAAACTCTTAGCAAGGCTATGACTCCACAAACATAAACACTCTGTTCATACACCTATTCATTCAGAAGAAACATTAGAACATACATGAAATATATATACAAGAAATTTTAATAACATTATAACCTGTATACGAGATACATGGCATATAATGAATATAGAATTGATACTTATCTTTTGATTGAGAAGACTTCCATATCAACATGGTCTAGGCCAAGGTACCAAACCCCAACAACACTCCAACCAACAGTCTCTCATTCCCCACGTGTCTGTCCCACCCCAAGATTGTACACCTTCACTGTCACACAGTCCATCGACTGCTACACCTCCCTTTCCTTGGGCTTTAGCAACAGGCTGGACTAGAATTCTTAGAGCACCGTGGCTCAAGGAGTTCCAACTGCCCTCAGAGGTCTCCAATTGACATCTTCCCCGAGCTACTCTTTGTAGTCAACATTCCAATTTAATCAATAGCATCTCATCTACATCACCCACATGCAGTTATCATGAGAGAACATAAAATAATTCATTTAGGAACTCCAACTTAGTTCAAAAGGGAATTCAACTTTTCCCCCAAAACATGAAATTCTATTTCATAATTCTTCTTGGTTGTTTCCATATTATGAATGCAACCTTTCTTGTGGTTTTCCACAGGCACCAACTGCATACCATTTTTCTTGCAATCCTTCATATTGCATACAACCAACAAATTGACAGTATTTGTTGTACATCATAATTCAATTGCAATAAGTACAAAATATTATGCAGTGATCTTACAATTTTCTGCACCTAGCAATTCAATCACAATTACCCAACAATTTAATAAAATAGAATGACTCATCATTCTATGCATATGCATGTTCACAGTAATATCTGTAAGTTCATTACTTTTTTTTTGAACAAGAAAATTTCTTGTAGTCAATGCTCATGTGACTACTTGACTTGCAACTTTCCTGTTACAATGTCTAACACCTCCCTGAAATGTCCTCAACTTCATGAGTTAACAACATTTCATCTGTTAGTAACAATTATTTCCATGCAATAATATATATGCATGTACTTACAAAACACATTCAACCATTGCATTTAGTATACAATTCTATCACTTACTATGCATGAGTGCAATTCTCAATGCATACTTATTCAATGCACCTTGCATTGAATTACATAGTGCTCTTTATCTCAGTCATGTATCTCACCATCCATAAGTTGGAATTCTGGCCAATGTGTTGACACATTCTCCACACACTTCATATTGTCTTCCCAATTAATTGGATGCCTTCCTTTTTGACCCAAACATTACACCAAGAATATAATTTTGTGGTATTCATTAGCGTTAGCAAAAAGGTTGCAGTCCAAGTTTTATTTAAAGGTAGGAATCTTTTAGTACTTGTGTGTCTCATAACCATTCCATATATGTACCTTGCCATATCCAACCATGTCCTGGTCTCATACATGACTAGCTTACTAGCATTCATTCCTATAACAAGTTCATATCTTTTAATTATTTGGTTATCACCCCATAACCAAATTAACATGACATTCTACTATGTTAGTGTGTGCATTCATAAGCTAAAAATCTTTTAATTAATACAAGCCTCCATCCTTTACCACATCTAGTGGTATGCATTCAAATAATATAATCATGTGATTTTATAAAATAACTTTGGCTGAGGAAATTCTTACCTAAATTCCCTTCAAAAAATATGCAATAAGACTAATAAAGGCTCATACCTACATGACTTTCATTAATAAATTTGATGTTACCTGTATGGTTGATGGTAGTAGAAGCTTTCACGCTTCTTTTATCAAGCTAACCAACCTTCAGGTTTTTGTTGCTTCCTTCAATATGTAGCAACCTCATCAACAACACTTGCAACATGAAAGAATTATTTTTTTGTTTATGGTTGTTCTACCAACTCTAATTCAACTGCTGCTACCACAATTTCAACAACTTCTTTCCCATGTGCAAATTTTCCTTGTTGATCCTAGAAGTCTTCAATTCTTCCCAGATTCTTGAATCTTCTTGTTCTCTCATTGTAGTCACTACACATGACTATTTTTGTCCTGAGCACTTTCTAGCCAAATCACTCTTGGCTTCCTTTTCATTTCCGGCCAATTACTAATGCTGACATTAACCTTCAACTTTAATTTTTTTTCTAGATCCATCTATCCCAAATAGCTTCAAACTTGACTTACCTATCCAATCTCTAGCATACTATAAGGATTCACATATGCCCCTTTTTCCAGTTGCATAGAATCAAATGAAACTCCTTCTTTTACCTTACCATCATAGATTCAGGTGATACCTCCAACCTTTTGGGTTGTCACTCATGGCTCTATGTTACTTAAGATGGATTCTTTTCAGGCACCATCTCCTCTACATTCAAAACCATGCATAAAACCATTTTCTTTGTCCTGGTTCCTTATTGATTTCTCTTTATAAGTCATTTCACTTTTAAATTATTCTTGACTTGATATCTCCATGCTCTTGTCGAAATACCTTCGCACCTTTGGAGTGCATCAACGATCCTTTACTATTCTAGATTTCCTTCCTGGAGTGTTGACATGCATTTCCCTATTACTTGGATCCCTATGATCCAATTCCTTCATGACCCAATTATATTTCCAGTCATGTTCTCTGAGTAACCTTGGATAGTTAACACCAACTTCTTTCTTGAGGCAATTTGGTTTAGCTTCTGACATGCATATTCAACTTCTATCATGCCATATTTGATGACCTTCATGTCATGCTTCCACTACGCATTCTAATAGTAATAATGGAGGTGCTATCTCCAATCTGTAGGATTGTTCCTTAGAGATATTGTCACTTTCTCCATGCATACATCTCGTCCTTCTTTATCAAAATACTAGCATTCTGATATATATCAATCTGTGTAGATTAGATCTTCGCACTATGTATTTCTTGTGCAACGATCTCTTTTCTCTAAGATAATGGCTTTTAGATCTTAGTTGGACCCTATCATAAAGTTGTCAGGTCTTCAGTACCTCCCTGATGCACGTCCAAACCAGACGAAACCCACGAGCTTCCTTCCTAACCCCTTTTCCCTTCTTTAACACAGTTTTTGGGCACTAGACCCTTTTCTTCAGCCCTCAAATCGCATGTGCCCCGGCTGGAAACAAGTGCTAACCCAGTAGGTGCCTACTTCATGCTTCGGGACTTTGGGGCTTTGGGACTTTCGATGATTCCACCGTTTCTCAACCCAAAACTCTCAAACTGTGAGTCTCTGCATACTTCCATGTCACCTTGGTGATGCCATTGCGTCACTTTACTTCGGTGTAATGAAACTTCAGGGGTTTCTTCCTCCCATTCCATCACAAGCCATTTCCTTCAGAGTTTCTGGTCTCCCGACTTAACGACTGGCTCCATGCGTCCACTGGACCCATGGTTTTCGTACTTGAACTAAGATACCAAATAGTCACATCCCTTAACACTTTCCAAATTGTGGGGTCATGCATCTGCGGTTTGGAGTAATCTGCCTTTCGTCCCGCAATTCTTCTGACACTGACACGCAACCCCTTGGTAAAACTGTGGTTTGGATTGCGAGACCGTCCTGGGAAATTAACTCCTGTGCAATTTGGGTCCCCACAATGCCTCTTGGCTATTGATATTGATGTATCGTGATCAATGCCAGTGTGGGCCTGCCGACTTTTAACTATGTTATGCAACCTTAGGGCCCACATAGTACACATGTCAATATTCCAAGTGGGGGAACGTGGCAGGTATATGAGAGGTCCACGTCACTTCCAGGTGACATCATCATGACTCACTACTTCAGCTCTTCGGGGCTTTGGAGCTTTGGGCTTCGGGAGTTATCACCTCAACACACATTAATTCTCCCAAACGATTTCACCCAAAGTCCATGGATTTCCACCACGTATCCTCTCTCTCGGATTGACGAAACAGATGATCTCCGTTACTCCGCAAATTTACAAAGGATCTCACGGTTAACCACCTCGCAAGTTTTCCAGATCTGATGGTATGGGGTGACTCTGTTTCCTCCTGAAGAAATCATAGTCATTAACTTGTTAAACCTTGAGAATTTCTCCCCCTTTGAATATTTATTCCTGTTATCTCTCCCGAGCTTCATTTCTCGAACCCCTTTCTCCTTAGAGGGTTGCTTCGACACTTAGTCGACTTTCAGATCTGTGCACTCCTTGAAACATATATTTGCGCCCTTTCATGAGAAAAATCAAGTTGTTTCTCCCGAGATTTTTGATTCAAAGACTCTGTCAACAAACACCTTGCACCCAGAGATGCTCTGAACCTCGAATTTTGTCCCTTTCGACAATAATTCACTCTAAAATCTTTGTCTCGTTAACCACTAACAGGGCCCATCCAGGCTCAATGTTGAAACCATGGCTCTGATACCAATTTGTAACATCCTCGATCATCATCCCCTGTTAGGTAACGCTACCCAAACAAGCTTAACCCTGCCTTTCCTACTTTGGTACCATTTCTGTGACATTCCCAACTTTAAACAATAGACCAGGCCATGCCACTGAGTAAATTTGCAAAAATAATCACATATAAAACTTAACCAGAAGATAGAGATAACATCTGGTATTCACACATATAAATATATATCTATCTAATGCAATTAAACAGACATCAATACTCTACTTCTACACATGTTCACGCGGAAGCAACATTGACACATCTAGGCCACCTAGGCTAGGACATGCTACCTCATCGAAATGACAATTATCATATGCATATAAATATAAACATAAACACACAACATATCTTTTTCATACATATATTAATGTGGAAATAACAATAAAAACATACATGCAATATTCAGAAGAAAAACCCATAATATAACAACATATATAGGCAATACTCATCAATTATAACACAAGTACAAACACACAACATGTAAATGAACATAGGAATGTGTACTTATCTTTTAATTGAAGTACAACAACTGCTTGCAGACCTTCCACGAACCTCCCAACCATAGAAAACATTGCTCATCACACTCAACAGTGGGTCACACCCGAGATGGGACTAAACCCCACCGGGAAAGGGAATTTTAGGCTTGGCAAGGACAACAAGGAAGTTGCACAGAACAACAGGAAGAATCTTTTGTCCCAAGATCTACTTACGCTCACAACCCACATACCCTCATTCCCCACATGTCTGCTCCACCCTAGGAGGGTACACCTTCACTAATACAAGTCCATCGGCTACTACACCTCCCTTACCTTGGGCTTCAACAACAGGTTGGACCAAAAGTCTAAGAGTACTATAGCTGCTACGGGACTCCCTTCCAGGAGAACTCACTTCCTAGCAAACTCTCTCACTTCAGCGAGTTGCTCACAGGCCTGAAAACTTGCTCCTTCAATTAAGCTCTTATGTCAAACGAACACAAGTGATGTCAACAACAGAATTCAGGTAAAACACAGGTGAAGTCAACCACAGAAAATGGGTATGGACACAAAATATGACAACAAACCAAGCTTAGCCAAAACTACGTTGGAAACAACAACTAGCTGCTATGACACAACATGACTTAGGAAAAATACAAGTTCGTCGGTATTCACAGGAAATACGCAGGACAACTCCAGTGTCTGCAGGTTACACTAGGGCGTGCCTCAATGGGGAGTATGACCCTCTTCCAGGGTGGCTAACCTCGCGAGAGTGATGACACAATGGTGAAGTATCTTCCGTCGTGAGAATCATGAGACTCGTGAATGAGATTCCTCAACAACGAGTTGACTTTCCCACTTAAAACTACATGCACCCAGGTTGAGACATGTCTCCCTGAAGCTGCATGAGATCCACTTAACACTCCTCCCCCTTTCCCCTAGGAACTTAGGAAAACATAGATTATGCCAAACCTTAGCCTTTAGGAAATAATAATATAATATTATCCCTTTAGACATAAGCCCTTTATCTTAACTCCTATTACTAGACACTTAGCTCCTTTCCCACCTAGTGGATGTTAGTCCCCCATAACTCTTTCTTCGTGGAGGGTCTACACGCACTGATGTATAATTTTTATTAATGATTTTGCATAGTTACATATACAAAACTGTTGAAAAGTCAACAAGAAACATGTGTCTAATTTACTTTTCCATTAAATAAAATAGACAATAAATATTAATCTATTATTTCATTCATAACTGAGTGAGTTGGAATTGTAATAGAATTATACATGTAGTTAGGTGAGTTAAGATCAGTTGTATTAGTTGTAACTAAACATGCACTAGTGAGAGTTTAGTTAATCAGTGAACTCACATGCAACTGAAGATTCGCCACGGTTAACTACATGCATGTCAGATCCAGTGGAGACCCAGTTGAGATAACAGGTGAAAGGGATAGCTTGGCTATCAGTTGTGATTTGATCACACATGCAATGAATATGCTTATGAGCATGTGAAAACCAAGTAATTCGTGAATGATTCGATTCATTGTGAGAATTCGGATTGCAGAGTTTGTGCAGAGGAGGCAGGTTGTCTGGACACAGGAATTGGCGCATGTATTTGCTAATTTGTGTATGACAGTGTGAGACAAATGTATTGTACTGAGAGCTCTTAGATTAGAGTTTTGTATGAGATTGTTTCATGATTCATGATATACATAATATATGATAGTGGGGTTTTTAGCTTTACGCTTTCCCGGTAAAACTTTTGTGTTGTGTGTTATTGATATTTAACTTTGTGCATTGTGGTTGTGATCATGGTTTAATTTCTTCCACAATAATAATAGTAGAAGCGATTATGTATTTAACAAGTGGCGGAAATTGTTAGATCAGGAGAATCGCAGGAATACATTAATTTGTATCAAAATTTCTACATGGTATTAGAGCCACGGAGGCCACGGAGCTACGGAAGTGAGGTGCAAACATAATTGCATTCTCGCACCCTAGACAAAGGCAAGGTGAGAATTTCATTGGTGAGAAATACACTAGCAGGGTGTGAACTTCCCTCACCCTAACAGTGAAGCAGGGTGCAAACTTCATTGGAATTCTCGCAGGCTACAATGGAGCAGGGTGTGAACTTGACAGGGCATTCTCGTAGGCTACAGTGGAGCAGGGTGTGAACTTGACAGGAAAGTTCACAGGCTATACACAGGTAGGGTGCGAACTTCCCTCAGGTTGCTCTCAGGTGGGGTGCAAACCTCCCAGGGCAAGAGGAAAGTAAAGGGGTTGAGTTTTGGGTTGGATAATGTTCGAATTTGCAAGATTTTCTTGGTGCGACACTTGATTCAAGATTGAAATGTATTTCAATGGCTTGAGGTTGGAGTATGCACTCGAGGGAAGCTCTAACTACATTGGTTGGAAGGACAGGATGGAGGCAGTGCTTGAAGACAATGGCTTTAAGGGTTACATTGACGCAGATGTTCCTAAGATGGATGCGACAGATACTGCAAATCTTGATGCATGGAAAAAGAAAGTGGCGAAGGCGAGGAGGATTCTATTGGAGGGAGTACGATACCACATTGTCTCAAGTCTCCATGGGAAAACCACACCATATGCAATGTGGAAGGTTTTGACAGATCTGTTCCAAAACAATAACAACCATAGGAAATTGGCGCTCAAAGATAAACTTAGGAAGATCAAGATGGAGAAAGGAGAAACCATTCCAAAATATCTCACAAAGTTTGTCCAATGTCGGGATGAGCTTAGAAGCGTGGGAATAACAGTCGATGTTGATGATTTGGTGAGCTTGGCGCTCCTAGGGCTTCCTAAGAGTTGGGACAGTTATCAAGACTCTGTCAATGGAAGGGAAAAATTACTGGATTGGGGACAACTAAGGTCGGATCTGGTGCAAGAGGAGTTTAGGTAGAACACCAGAGATGGATCTTCATCAAAGCGTGCTGATGACGAGGATTGTGCTTTGACTGCCAAGGCAAGGAAAGGGAAAGGGAAGAAATCTCAATCAAATTCTGAGTCTAAAGTCAAGAACCTAGATTTGTCCAAAGTGAAGTGTTTTCACTGTCACGAACGTGGGCATCACGCTACTAATTGTCCACAGAAGAAGAATAACAAGACGGTTGTTGGAGCTGCAACTGGTGAGGCTCTTGTCTCATAATTTGATCTTGACTTTGCTTTGATCACATGCATGGCATCAAGTGCATCGAGATCAATGTGGTATTTGGATAGTGGCGCTTGCTTCCACATGATGGGAGATAGAGAGTCTTTCATTGACTTGGAGGAGAAAGATCTCAGAATGCATATAGAGATGGGCGATGATGGACGATACAGTGTGTGCAAGATACCAGATATATAAAATATGCAGAACAGAAACGAAATGCTAGAAATAACAGAATAGCAGTAAAATATCCAGCATAATCTTCACAATACACAGAAATGATATACGAAATAGCAACAGAAATAGCACTTGAGCAGAAATAGCACTTGATTCAGATAGCAATGTTCACAGGCCTCTTCGAGGGGGCAACCTCCAATCGAGCA
>ML777420.1:105683-118849 GCA_009831015.1 Picea engelmannii
TGGGTGAAAGAACTCCAAGCTTATTCACTCAAGAGAGGGGTGAATAGCTTATGAAATGTTGCCTACAATGTTTGTTGCCAAAGAATGAGTCCTTAGCAATCTCAGCAGCATAACAATACAAATAATTCCTTGAGAAAATGGTGGTCATTCATGGCTTTTTATAGCCAAGCATTGAGTTATTATGTGGCCTCTTTTGTGTGTGAAGAGAGGCTCTTTAGGGCACAATTAGGTCTTTGACCAGCCCACCATGAGGATTGAGCTCGGATTTGGTGTCAAATTGACTTGGGAGTTGATCCATTAGTGGTTGGGAGGCCGACCAATTTCAATAAATGCGTCGTTTAGCAGGCGCGCGGGTTTTTTACCCAACAGCTGCACCTTTTGCACATATGCACGCTTTGTACGTTTCTGTTACGCGCATGCGCGCGCGCGCCCAGATGATGTGAAGTGCCTTTCACATTTTTGGTCATTTGTATAGTTTTTTTGCCCTTTTTGTAATGCTGAGGAATTAATCTTGTGCCATGAATGACTCCAGTCCTGTGTTGACGATGCGGAGTTCTTGTCGCCCTATGTGGACAAAATTTCAGTGATAACAGATGCCCCCTGATGGATGAGGTTAGGAGAAAAACGTATAGCCGAAATCCATCAATGTTTCTTTTGCGGAGAATGGTGTTGTAAGGGAGAGCAAGAATGAGACCGTGTAGAGAAATCCGTTGGAGAAGAAAGGAACCTGTAGTTCCCGACCTTCTACAAGGTGCGTAACAATATAAAAGTGTGTACAAATGAGGCGGGCATGCCCCATGCTCGTGTGATGTAACTCTGAAGAAAGCAATGGATAAAGTGTTGATGTAGACAACTGCAGCGCCCTTGGGGGCAGAATGATAAAGGTAGAAGACAATTCTGCAAAGGAACATACTCTGAACCAGGTAATGATCGAGAAAATAAACAGCGACTGTACTGTGGGCATTGATGGCCCGACCAAGTGCAGAGGTCTTCGGCAACTGATAATGATAGAAACTGCAATAGTCGCAAAGTAAGACCCACTGCAACATGAGAAAGTGTTGGCGTCGAATGTTATGGGGGTCAACGACATCAGGGAGCCATGGTGTTTCCCCCTGTGTCGTCCGAGATCACTCATTGAATGGAAAATGAGAATCAAGATACTGTCGCCCTTTTGGAAAAGTGTGTTGATGTCGACAAAAGGAGGATGTGACTTTGAGAAGCAGAGGGCTCCATGGAATCTACTGAGGTGAGGAGATGGCAGAGGTACATGGACGAAGTCAAGAGGTGGGAAGACTCAAGACTGCCCTTGGTTGGAGGATGCATGATATAAGGCGTGGCCGCAATCATTTTGACGAGATCAAGTGTCATGGGGACGACAAGATCTGGGATAAGTTGTGCCAGAGGCGAGACAAGGTGAACAAACTCAGAGGATAAAGGTAAGTGACCTGGGTAATACTCTGAAGATATGGATGATGCCGACAATGGAAAGTGAGAAGTAATGCTCCAACCAAGGGTGACATGGGTTGCATGTGGCCAAAAGGAAAGAAGGTTGCCACTAGTGATGACAAAAAGCAATGATAGAAAAAATAAAAGGTGTTTGTACAACAAATAATGAATAATTGGGGGGGGAAATGTACAAATACAGAAACAAGTGCCCCAGTGTGAAATGAGTGCCCCAGGTAGGGCAGAGATTTCTTGAACAACTGATGAAGGGTGGGGGCCTCATTGGTGAGTTTCTGTATGAGGTTGGTGAAATGAAGAGAGGTTTGTAGATGGGCAAACTGATGGTGGATGAGATGGTGGGTTCGTGATCCTGCGGAGGTGCAGGTAAAAAGAACATAACCATAAAGCAATGTGCTGGGAGTCCATATGGGGAGCTATAAAAATGAGGAGAAGAAGTATGTGTTTGATTCGCAACATGATAAAAGACTACCGGGACTCCCATCCCTAAAGGGTAGTGAAGATCAGCATGAGTGTCAAAAGTGCAAAAGGGTGCTATGAATGGGACAACTCATGTGGGTAAGAAAGCTACCGGGTAACAGTATCAATGATGAAAATGGAGGTGTGAGTACTGCAGAGCCGGGAATGGGTGTCCTAAAGGCCAATATCAGAGGGTGTGACTGAAAATGTAAATGCAATACAACGGGAGAGACTACATGCCAGTGTTGAGTATATACCTGAAGGAAAGCTGTAGAGGGGTGATGATCAAGTACCTGCAAACAGAACAACCAAAGTACCCCAAGTGAATAATATCTGACGATAATAACAAATATGGACATGTATTAGATAAATGTGACAATGTGCGTACATACCTGGCCATGATAAAAAAAAAAAGGTGCCCCGGGGGCTTAGGATGAAAAGTGGCCCAGGGACAGTCATGATGTAGGTGGCGGGACGTTGATCCCGTGGCTGAAGACGGTTTGCAAAATGGACACCGTGGGCTCCCGGAATGGTGAGTGGAAGTTTGGTAAAAACCCTATATATAGCTGTAGGGCCCATATTGCCACCTCATTTGTACCTGCTGCTACAGTGAGTTCCAGAGCAGATCGAGAGGAGATTGAGCGATTTCGAGAGCACGAGGCATCCGTTTCCCAGTGTGCGAGTTTCAGGTTAGTGGTCTGAACATCTTGCATAGCTATAGGTTTCAAATTTGTGGGCAGGGTAGGTACGGGGGGTCGTACAGGGTTTTTAGGGGGGTTTTTGCTAGGGGTGGGCCCCAATGCGCGGGCGACTTAGTTGAAGGCGCGCGTGCACGCACGCCTGTGCTCTGAATAAACGCGCATGAACGCGTGTGAGTGGGGTAGACAGGCACGCACGAGTGCGCACCTGTGGATATGACATGTGCGCACGAGTGCGCGCCTATGGGTATAACAGGCGCGCATGAGTGCGCGCCTGTGGGTATGACAAGAACGCATGAGTGCGCGCCTGTGGGTAGTAAAACCGCGCCTTGGAGGCAAGGTTTCAGGGGAAAAAAATTAGCTGATTTGATGTATTGGGTGATTTCCTAAGCTAATATAGGACTCTGGGTTGTGTGCAGGTAGCAAGCAATGATCATGAACATTCGATGGTGTGAGTGAGACTGGGCACCGCTACGAGAGGCGGTGACCAATGCGCCGCCGGCAGTTCAAGTGGCAGTTAGGGAGGCTTTAGCAACTAGTGGGTTGCTAAAGTTCTTTGATTGCCCGTTGTTACGAGCACAGGAGTATTTGCTCCAGTTCCTGATCGAGATGTGGAGTCCCAATCGACACTACTTCCTCGTGCGAGGAGAGCAGATTGCCTTCACTGCGATGGAGGACGTATACTTTCTGACGGGGCTCCCCTTCCGGGGGACACCATTGTCGGCGGTGCCTGTGCTGCCAAGGGACACTCAGCTGCGTATTGTCGTCGAGCAATACTACTCAGGCGAGGATTACATGACCGGGACATCAGTGAGGATCAGCGGGATCGATGCTCTGCTTCATCGCTGCATAGCAGCGATGATAGTATGGGTGTATGGGTCCCGAGCGCCTCACCGGATCAGTGGTGGGGAGTTGAGTTTGATGGAGAGGGTAGTGGTGGGCCGCGAGTGGTTCACCTGGGGTTTGACCCTACATGCACATATGATTGCACAGCTAGACCGTTGTCGGTCCACAGGCAGGGGGGAGTTCGCATTTGGCTCCATCCTGGTGGCCTTCTTCTTGGAGAGGGTGCCGATGCTGCGCCCGAGGGTGCTACTGGAGGCACCAGGGGTACGAGAGCTGCGCTTGCGGCGGTGGTCACAGATATTGGTTCACCACGGCGGTGGCGAAGGCGGGCACTACTTCACTGCGGAGGCAACGCAGATATGGCGACAGATGCCGCAGGTCATTCTGCAGTTCCCCTATGCTAGGGTGGATTTTCGGGGGGACCCAGATATGGTGTTGCCTCCTGGGGAGGTGTTCGACCACAGAGGTATGTGATGTTTTTGTGTTTTGTGATTTATGTTATGATGTTTATATACTAGTGCAGATGTTTGATGTATAGACACTGATATCATTGTTTGTTTGTTTTTTGGTGCATGTGCAGATTTGGCACCTCGCGGGCGCGAGGTGGAGCTGTATAGACTGCCAGTGCAGCGAGAGGGGAGACCTCCGCATGGAGAGAGGCGTCCACGGGACAAGGCTGCTGGGCGACCAGCAGGGGCCGAGAGACCGGCGCAGAGGCACCGCTTTGATGACCCTGGTGTGGGGCCATCAGATGCTCCGCCGGCGGCAGCCGGAGGAGAGATAGAGGACTTACACTGCCGTTTTGAGGCAGTGTTGCAGGACGTGCCTGAGGGCATGTGGACCCGCATCCAGGATGAGGGATTCCTGGAGCAGTGTATAGGGTTACCGACACCATGGCGGGGCCTAGTGCGGCGAGCAGTTGTTGCGGCTGCGATGACGAGTGGACGTCTGTCTCCAGGGCAGGAGGGTCCTGCAGGTGCTTCACCACCACCACCTGGAGTGGGTGGGGAGGGGCCACCACCTCCTCCTGAGGGAGGGGCAGCCGGGGGTGCGTTAGAGGCACCCTGATGTATATTGTATTGTGTATACCATTTTTTGATTAGGCTGGTGAGCCAATTTTTTGTACCATGATGTGGCACGGGCCTGCGGGCCGATGTACTTTTTGTATGTAAACATTCGGGTGGCCTGAGGGGCCCACGTATATATATGAGTATACATGTTTATTGAGATCCAAATGTGTTTTACATGTGTTTTTGGTTGATGTTTATGATGATATCTAGTCTATATGCTGTGATAGGATATGTGAGATGTATATGTAGCTTGATGTGATATATGCCAATCTAGCACTATGTTAGCTATTTCATCTGTTGTTTGATTCAATTCTCTTGGAATATGGGTAAATGTAATGGAATCAAAATGTCGAGATAATAATCTAGCTTGCAGGTATTTGCGAAAGAGGCACGGATCGCGTACACGGTACACATTGTTGAGTTGAAGAACGACCAGTTGAGAGTCGAGGAAAACACTAAGGTGACGAATATGATGATGTTGGGCGTCGGTTAGGAGGCCAATGACAGCAGTGTATTCAGCTTGGTTATTGGTTGCTGGTCCTAAACAGATGCCGCTAGAATGTAGCATTTCATGTAAAGGGGTGTAGAGAGCCCAAGCAGCTGAAGCGAGGTTTTGTGTCCAACGGCTGGCGCCGTCGGCGTAACCAATGTGGTAAGCTGGTGGAGGAGTCATCTGTCAACAGCACAATGGATAGTTTAGATGAGAGAAAAAGGATTAAAAACGCTAGAAAAAGAAAAAATAACCTAAAGTAGCTGAACTACGTTTAAGCATAAAATTTCTTGAGGTATAACCCATTGACGGGTTCTTTGAGTGCGAGGCCTTCGGGGGAGGCCAGGATGTATGCGCCTTTGGTGAGGCAATGTTGGATGATGTAAGGGCCATGCCAGAGTGATTCGAATTTTCCGTGGCCAAAGGTATCATGAGAGATATCGTAAGAGAGGACGAGGTCGCCTTCACGGAATGATCGAAGGTTGACATGGCGATCAAAGGTAGCCTTGGATCATTTTTTAGCTGCCTCATTGTTCTAATGAGGATCGACGATCTTCATCCAGAGACTCCAAGTTCAGCAAGCACTTCTCCATTGGAGCGGTGTCAGGTAAAAGCTCAATTGCAGTGCGAAGGGTGGGAATTTCACACTTGATGGGGATAGTTGCCTCGATCCCATGGACTAAGTGAAATGGCGTGAAACCCGTGGCGGTCTTCACTGCCGTGCGATAAGCCCATAGCGCGGAAAATAACATATGATGCCAATTGGTTTTATGTTTATTAACCGTGTGTTGTAACATGGATTTGAGGACTTTGTTGACTGCCTCGACCTGTTCGTTTGACTGAGGATAGTATGGTGAGGCAAACTCATGAGAGAAGCCTAACCGATATGAGAGCTCGATGAAGATCTCATTCTCAAAATGTTTCCCATGATCGGAAACTAATTGGAGTGGTACTCCAAACCGGGATATGACGTGGTTGAAGAAAAAACGTGTTGCTGTGTCAGCGGTGTTGTTGAAGGTGGGCATAGCTTCGGCCCATTTGGTGAAGTAATCGACAGCGACAACAATGTATTTATGACCATTGCTGGAGGGGGGATTACAAGTCATAAAGTCAATGCCCCATTTACAAAAGGGGCCTGCAGTAATGACAGGGTGAAGAAGAGCGGGGGGAGCACAGGCTTTGTTGGCATAGAGATAACATTGCTCACACCGTCTCACGGCATGAATGCAGTCATGAAACAGGGTAGGCCAAAAGTAACCGGCCGGAATAATCTTTTGAGCCATGGCGATGCCCGAAAGATGGCCCCCACAAGCGCCGTTGTGACAGTCGTTTAACACTCTGTCGACCTCGTCAATAGTCAGGCAACGACGCAGAATGGTGTCGACGCCCTGCTGATATAGGATGTCTCCGATGAGGAGATAGCGGGGGGCCTGATGGCGAATGCGCCGTCGATCATCTCGTGATAGGTGGTTACCGAAATTTTGAGTTTGTAGGTAGACGAGGAGGTCACCATACCAAGGATCATCAGAAGCGATGTAAAAGAGATGTTTGTCGAGAAAGTCAGTATTGATGGGGGTACTGGGTGTATCAGAGGGAAGGGCCGTGACAAGTTTGGCGAGAACGAGGGCCTTTTTACTCTTGGGTGTTGAAAATTCGTGGTCGTACTCTTGAAGAATAACGATCCATCGAGCAAATTTCCCGTTAACTTGGTGG
The DNA here is from genome assembly GCA_009831015.1 of Picea engelmannii. NCBI lineage: Eukaryota > Viridiplantae > Streptophyta > Pinopsida > Pinales > Pinaceae > Picea > Picea engelmannii. The sequence goes on from ML777420.1 coordinate 112,421, forward strand.
TGGCTGAGCAAATATTGCATAGGGTTGGAATCTGCGACAACCTTGGTGGTGTGAAGCAGAATGTAATGGCACAGTTTCTGAACTGTGAGGACAACTGCAAGAGCCAGTTTCTCTTCATGTTTGTACTTCAGGGGTGGTCCTGAGAGGTTCTTACTGACGTAGTAAATGACGTGTTCACGATTTTCATCTCCGAGTTGGACGAGGATGCCGGCTACTGATACAGCTGATGCTGATATGTAGAGGATGTAGTCGCGATTGTAGTCAGGTGCACTAATCAATGGTGCGTTGGAAAGTGATGCTTTAAGATAGTCAAACGACTGTTGGGCATAGTCGTCCCAATGAAAAGGGATGTCGTGATGCAGTAAGCGAAGGAAACCATGTGCGCATATGGCGTAATCAGGAACAAAGCGCCTGAGAAAGTTGGCTTTGCCCTGTAGACTCTGTAGTTGTCGCAAATTCTGAGGAGGTGGAATTTCGGTGATGGCTTGGACCTTGAGGGGGTCTACGGTGATACCGCTTTGTGAAACAGTAAAACCAAGAAGGTTCCCTGCGGTGACGCAGAACACACACTTGAGAGGGTTCAAGCGAATGTTGTACTGACGACACCGTTGAAAGATGATTCGTAAATCATCGAGGTGTTGGGTGCGTTTCTTGTAGCGAGCAGTGAGGTCATCCAAGTAGTCTAGGATGATTGCAGCCAGATCATGAAAGATGTATGTCATGGCCCGTTGGAAAGTTGCGCCAGCATTTTTGAGGCCGAAGGGCATGACACGATATGCAAACGTACCCCACAGGGTGATGAATGCGGTTTTGTACTGATCGGCTGGGTGAATTTGAATTTCGTTATAGCCAGAGAATCTATCCATGAAGGAGAGAGCCTCGTGGTTGGCACAATCATCGATGATCTGATCGATGAAGGGTGTTGGGAAGTTGTCTTTGGGACATGCGTTGTTGAGATCGCGAAATTCGGTGCAGACACGAATAGAGCCCTGTTTTTTTTCGACGGGTACAGGGTTGGAAACCCAATACGTATAAGCGATGGGGTAAATGAATACGGCCGTATGCAATTTGTCAATTTCAGCTTTGATAGCCGCAGCCTTTGATGGGTGTAGCGGTCGCTGTTTCTGGCGAAATGGTGTGATGTCGGGCCAGGTGTCAATGCGATGTTCGACGATAGAGGGGTCGATGCCAGGCATCTCCGTGTATGACCAGGCGAAGATATCCCTAAATTCTTGGAAGAGGGATTTGTATGCGGCAATTTCCTAAGGAGTGCAAGCAGCTCCTATGATGATTTCTTCGACGATGCCTGGTTTGATGGAAATGTTGATTTTTATGGTGGGGGAAATGTTAGCTAGATTTCCTTATTCAAAAGCATCAGGTGCAGGAATGGGATTGTTGAACCAATCGATAGTCCCTGATGGGAGAAAATATTTGGTTTCGACCGCGTACATTGGATTGTGGCTAGGAGGCATGAGGGATTCCTGTGGAAGGAAGAGTGCATGATGATGTAGTGCATCCCAGGGAGAGTCCGGGCATTGTATCTCTTCTAGGATTTCTTCATCGCATTGGAAACGACGGGAATATAATGGGTCGTGAGGAGTGATCTCCGTGACAGTGTGGTTGCCCCCTGCTGTAGAAACAGGGGAGGTGAGGCTAGGAGAGGGTGAGGGTTCACTCGACATAAACCATATATTGAGGTACTGAGGGGTACCCATGGTGGTGGGATGGAGAGTCTCCACAGGGGGATGGGTGGGAGAGTTGGGTGGGTTACGGGGTAAATCCTCAGATATGTCGTCTAAGAACCACAGAGGCGTAGGGAGTGCCTCGGGCTCGGGAGAAATGATGTGTAGATGCGCTAGTGGCGAAGTAAGGTCAATGACTGCCTCTGCGGGTTGGTGTAGTAGAGCTAATTGACGTTGTCTATATTCGATGATCATAGGACATTGGTAGGTGAAATGAGCCAATGAATCGCAAAGAGAGCAAGGGCATCTCATGCGTTCATTGACTGAAGTAGTGACATAGCGAATGTCAGTGAGAGGTGTTGTGGATGACATCGCCGGGCGTGGATTGTTCTGAAAGTCTCGGCTTACGAGAGCTAATGCCTGCCGAAAACGAGGCAGTGCTGGACAATGATGGGTGTAATGACCATACTCAGAATAGATGGCACACGCGAATTTGGTCTTCAACCCTTTACTACTGGAAGGTTGAGTGGTAGTAGTAGTAATGGGTGGTGTGGGGGTTGAATTGGGGGGAATCAAATTCCTTAATTCCGGTAGTGATGGGAAGTTGTTGGTTTGGTGACCCTCTTTGTCACACAAGGCGCAAGGTGGTGATATGTGCGGAGGAAGTGGAGCTGTGGGCTCCTTCTTCGCTCTCCTGCCCCCATCTGTAGCAGGGAGAGTAGGAAGTATGGGAGTAGTGGGGGCATTGGGAGTAAGAATAGGAATCGTCATGGGGATTCCTGCCTGTGGGCGAGGGACCATCTCAGGTGGATGTAAGTACAACACTGGGATTGCTAACACCATATTGGGTAGTGTGAGCGTTGCAGCTACCTGGAAAGCTTCTATACCGGGTGGAGGGTAAAAGAATGGGATTTGAGTGAGGGGTCGGGGAACTGACTCCCAAATGGGGTTAGGCCCTTGAGGGGATGTGGATTCATGGATAATGGGTGTCGACGAATGCGCAGGAGGCTCCTATGGGTGTGGTGCTGTGAATGGTGAAGCGTCAGGAATGACTGAATCCTCTTGAGGGGAAGTAGCGTTCTCCGGTTGAGTTCCGTTAGAGGAAACGATGCATACTTGGCTAGGGGGAAGGAGTGGTGGTGCTCCATGGTATGTCCCTAACAAGGATGGATCTTTGAAAATTCCAGGACCCATCTCTACAAGTGGGTATGCATTTTTGTTGGAGTGAATGAGAGGAAGAATGTTATCGAGATTGGCAGATGGGTTAGGTTCGTAATGTGTGACTTGGTCGACGGTCACTATCTTCCCGTTGTGGGGGAACATAATTGTCCTAAAGACTGATGATGCCACTGCCTTCATAGCATACATGTAGGTATGGCCGAACAAGATATTGTAATCGAGTTGAGCGTCGATAACTTCAATGTCAATGAGAATGGTTTTTCCCCCGAGTTCTACGGGGACATTTTGGAAGAGCCCTTCGGGGGATGATGGTCTTCTGTCATAAACTCGCAAGGTGATGGCGAAGGGTAAGAGGTCCAGGGAACCAAGTTTCTGCCATACTATTTTGGACATGATGCAAGTAGATGCCCCTTCATCAATGATACATCGATGGATGGTGATGTTCCGTATTTTTACTGGTATTTGAATAGCAACTGCGGTGGGAAGACGCGGTTCACAGTTATCAAGGTCAAAAGTGATGAGTTGAGTATCGGCAAGGTCGACGGCCCCCAAGGCGGAAAGTAGTGATTTTCGCTGCGTTGGACAAGTCTGGAGGACTTCCAGAACTGACATGGCGAACGAGGATTGTGCTAAGTCGTCTACCAAGATGTAGTTATGTGTTTCCCTAGCCTGTGGATTGTGAACATTCCTGCGCAAGGGGATGCGAGGGATGCGTAATGGTGGTTCGGTAGAAGGGCGAGGGATCACCAATGGAGGTCCCATTGGTGTAGGGATTTTCTCTGAAGAGATGGGAGTAGACTCAGTTGTTGTAGGATACTGACGACTGCGTGTTTGCAAAAGAATTTCTTCCTCACTGGTGAGAAGAATTGTTCGTTCCACTGGATTGTTGGGATTATGGTATGGTCCCACCTGGGGTGGGGGATGCTGCGTATCCTGTTGGGTGTTGATGACACCTTGATGTGGGATAGGATTTTGCAGCACGGAGGGAGGAGGTTGTTGCGCATATTTTTGTTGTGCCTGGTGTGGCGCAGGTTGCGCTGGGGAGGGGGGAAGGCTCTCAGAGTCTTTCAACCTTTTGAAATCAGCGATCTGTGGGAAATGGTGAGTGTAATGACCATATACGCCACAAAGAGCACAAGGGTGGATGGTTTTAACAGTGTTCCTCCCTTGGCGTTTGTTGTTATTGCCTCCCTGGGGGTTTTGGTTCCCTTGGTTTGGGTTGCCCCCAGTGGGTGGATGATGTGGGGGTTGATTCCCACCTTGACCAGGATTGTTGTTGTTATTCCTGTTCCTTCCTTTCCTCCTGTTGTTGTTCGAAGGTTTAGTTGGGTTGGCTATGTTCAACTGTTCAAAATTTTGGTACTGTTGAGCAGCAGAGGGTTGAACAAAGTTTACCCCCGCATGAGGATGTGGGGGAGCCATGGGTTGTGGAGGACCCGGAAAGGGAAAGTATGGATTTTGTGGTGGTGCAGCTCCATAAGGTACATAGGAAGGCGCAGTGCTTTCAATAGTACTATAAGGTGATGTGGAGGGGGGACCACTTGTATTTGGAAGGGGTGGATGTATGGGAGGTGCCGGTGGCGGTCCACTAATGGGTGGAGGTGTAGAAACAGGGTATGGCTATTGGTAAGGGGGTGGGGGGTAATAAGAAGTTCCCCCATAGGCTGGTGGGTATTGAGGGGTCCCATACATCAGTGGTGGTTGGGGTTGTGGACTATGATGCATGGTAGCACCGATTAGCCCGTCTGCTGAGTGAGACATCCCCGGTTTGTCCTGGCCAAATGGCACAGGTTTTGGAAGATCAGGAAGTACTGTGTACAAGTATCCTGACTGTGCGTAAATGAGGTCGTATTGTTGAGCTTTGCTGATGGCTTCCTCTTCAGATTGTGGGAAGGTAGAAGAGACATCCTTCCCGAGGAGAGCGACAAGTGATCTAAGAAACCAATCCAGACATTGTTGCTTGGTGGTTTCTGCTTTACACAAACTACGTCACCTATGCCACTCATGAATGTGGTCAGCAATGTGAGTGGCTGAGGACTGTTTGAAATTGGACAGTAGTTCTAGACCATTGTCATGTCGGATGGGTAATTGGAAGAAAGTTAAGAAGTATTTGGCCAAGGACTCAAAGGTCGTGTGGGACCCTGATTTTTCTTCAACATACCATTTGGCTGAAGGGCCAGTAAGTGTTCGCTGAAATAATTGCAATCTGACGGAATCTTCCATGATGCTATTGGAAGAACACCATAGGTGAAAGGTCATGACATGATTGGCGGGGTCATCCCCTGCCTTTCCTTCAAACTTTGTTATGTCTAAAGGAAGTTTGGTTGGCATTGCAGGCCATGTGGCATCATGCAATATAGGATCATTAGTGAGCTTGGTGAGATCCGGAATGTTGAGAGAGGCCAAGTATGGCATCTGTAGAGGGGGTGGAGGGTTAACCCCGGCCATGGTGTGTTGTGAACCTGAACCTTGATGGGGACTAGGTGGGTTGGTGCTTCCTCCTTGAGAAGAAGTGGGTCCTCTGCTTCCGTGCAAGGGGGAGCGAGTGACTGTGTGTCCTTGGAAATTGGACCCAAGTAAGGTAGAACCAAGCAAAGTTGATCCTAAGATGGTAGCACTCACAGGAGTGTGTGAGCGGGTACGACCAGATACTCCCCCTAAGATAGGCGGAAGGTTGAGCAAGCATCGTGAACGACGGGGGTTCTGTGGTTCCCCTATGATGTCAGACTAGTTGTGTGAAAGTGTGTGCAACAAGTGGTGAGAGAAAATATAGAAACAAGAGCCTTTTGTTGTGATGGTCTACACAATATATATATCAAAGTCAAACTGTAATCAGATGTGCATCATACATAAATGAAAGAGAAGCATATATGTGGGTAAGAGGGTTTTTGTCTGCGTGGGGGAATAAAAAAGAAAGCAAATGCTCGTGTCCTAGTAGATGTAACGTCCTTCCTCTCAAATAGCACTGGATCTTCCAATAGCTCTCAACAGTGGGGTCTGAAGTCACCGGAAGAGACACTAGTGAAGAATGAAATAACTGGTTATAATGAGGGGTAGAGGGTGCAATATCCCGAAAGAGCTGGTGATACCTCCCAATAGCCACACAAAATCCAATCAAGGTGCAATTGCAGCCCACAATTGCCACCTGGGTAGATGTCCTAAAATTGGTCACTAGGTACCTCGGTCCAAGCGCGGCATTTAGATTTTCGGCCTAAGAAATGGGTCACAGGATGGATCCTGTCCAAGAGGTGGGTGCCTCAAGGGGGGACACACAGAACAACTGGACTTCGGCCTTCGACCCTTCATGGGTATCTCCCTGACTTATGGTAATTGGAACGCTGGACTTGGAGGATTTGAAAGCCCCCTATTTGTCAACTTCTATGTTTGAATCTGTGAGAACCAGATAACGGGGGGTTATTTGGATACCTACCCCCGAAATCCTACCTAGACTAAAATTTTCTTTTGGCACCTCCTGTGGAGGACAACTTAGTGAGTTGTTAGAAAAATTTTAGATGAATTTGTTTTGTGAGGCTGGGGGTGAAAACCAACCTCGTTTGATTAAAAGTGG
>ML777420.1:124546-136560 GCA_009831015.1 Picea engelmannii
TCATTTCTCTTATATGCTATAAATTTTCGAAATGTATACTTAAATTTCTTTCATTCTAAATTCATTAACGTGATTTGTGTCCGTTGGATATATTAAATTGTGAATTTTAATGATCTTATAGTATACGGTACATTTATTTTGACGATGTTTGGCCATTGTTGGTCAAGACAAAGTATGTGTAATGGATTTATTAAAAAGTCTTTACGTTAATTGATTATCATTACACAAAGTGTTCTATGGGTATCAATGGGCATGCAATCGAATTTTGAAGATTTCCATACTTATACACCAAGTTTTTATTGTAACAACGGACTCTTCTAATTCCTTATCTAAACAATAATTTAAGATTTATAATTTCTTGATTGTTTTTAGAAATATTATAAATAATGATTTGGGATTATATAATTTGGAAAATAGTTAATTCAAGTTAAAGTTTATTAGTTAAAGGTTATTGGAAAATGCATTTCTTTAAATGGTAGCGACTTTATTTGTTAAGGTGAATTTGAGGTGATTTTTGGTTTTTGTTTTGTGTATAGATTTTAATAGATTTTTAAGTTTTACAAGACAAACACATAATTTGATAAGTTATTATAGAAGTCCTCTTAATTAAGCGTGATTGTTTATCTTGATAATCTAGGATCCTTTTACGAAACATATGAATGAGAGAGAAGACAATCAAATGCAATTAAAGGGAAGGAGAACATTTACAAATTTGTTAGAAAACAACATGGAGAACAACCCTAAAGAACATTTACCCTCCTTAGTATGAACACTCGTTTTGGTTCTATGATAACTTATATCAATTGATTGGAGTTTCATGTAATTCACTCAAGTTCCTTTAAAGGTTTTACTAGTCCACCTCATGAGGAGATTTCCTAGATAAATGAGCACTCTCTAGCTATGACACTTAGTATCTACTTACAAAATTAAAAATTGCAACATTAAAAATAATCTATAATCAAATACAATGAAAAATTAAATGTTAAGAATGAATTGAAAGAAAAATACAAGCTAAATCACTAAAGCAAATGTTGTAAATTTGAAATTGGTATAAGGGACTATTGACGCTTGAATTTGTCAGGACCGAAACAACAACCTCACGAGGATATAAATCCTCCTACGTTTTTAAAGAGGTTGTACTCTTCTTTGGCTTATGATATTCTTTGTAATTTTGGATCAACAATAATATAGGACCCTAAGATAGTCCAGTCTTTAATGCCCAAGAAAAATTAAAATGCTGAAAAGTAAAGAGTATTTATAAAAGAGAATTCTTGAGAAGTGGACTAAGAATCTTGTACATCACACATTACAGAAAATAAACAAAATTTCCTTACATCCATCATAATGAAAACAAATATTCTGATCACATTCAAAATAAAAGAAGATGGCCCATTCACATGGGAGAACTTTTATAGAGTATTGCTTATATAGCTAAAAAAACGATTATGATAAATCAATTTCAAATACTTTATACTCAAGACTTAGAGTTATAAAATACAGTGAAAATTCATCCCGAATTAGTTCTCTGGGATTTCTCAAAAAAATAATAATGTTTGTTACAATGCATTGAAATTAAAGGCGTTTGTCCAAAGGAATGGGATTGAGCCCCCCGTGGACCATAAATCCAACATATACAAGAAAGTAGGAAATAAAAAGAAGAACATGGGAAGGTATCGAACAACAAGATCTAGTAAGAAGACAAAAATAAGTTTATCAGGATTCAATTAAATTTTTCTAGTTAAAGAAGAAGCATAATTGGATGAAACTTGATAAAGGATGCAATATCTTATCAATATGGACTTACTATGATGGTATCTCTCGCTTCATTTGCTTGTTTTTGTTTCTTTTGTACCCTTGCTTGCTGCGGTTTGATTACCAGTCATAACGGCTTCTATTGGAATTTCCAAGATCTTGGCAATTGAGTTCTTTAACCATTGTCGAATATAATCCCTTAACGGGCAAACAATTACTTGTTGTTTTACTTTAATGTCAAACAACTCTTTTTCAATTTCTCTAAAATAAATCGATAAATTTTGCAATATATTTTCAATATACTCTTTTTTATTTGTGTACTCAACCAGCCATATGTCAATATCATCATGTTTGAATTCAATCATAGTATCAAACTTTTCAGCTGATTCCCTTTTTAGTTCTTCAACTTGTCCTTGGAAATGTTGTCGATTCATGAGCATTGAATTTGAGAGATACTTAGGATCTGAGACTTCAACAATGGTTCCAACAATATCTGAATCAAGAATTTTTTAGTATGCTTCTATTTTCCTTCTTGATAAATCAATTAATTGTGTTGACAATCCCTTTAATACGTTAATTCTTTCAATCCAACGGGATTTTAGTTGTTTGATGCATCTCAGAGAAGGTAGATTTTATTGCTTTATCAACTGCTCTGTCATTGCCGAAACCTTCATTGCAAACATCACAACTCCATTTGTGTAAAACCCTTCATGATTTTTCAAATCTGAATTCAAGTATTCCCTAATATTCTTGATTCTCAAACTGAGAGAGGCAAAAATTTTTGCCATATCCCACAACTTTAAAATTAATGACATTATTTTATTAATATTCTCTTTGATAAAATGTCGAGTAACAATAATCAAATTTGAGATTCCCTTGACTCTAGCACTTGATTCTGGGGTTTCTTGAAAACTTTCGCGGGACGAATCATGGCAACCGGGGAAGCAAGAATAGGTGGAGGCATGAGAATTCCTTTCAATTCTTTAATTTTTTCTTTCAACTAATCATTTTCTTCCTCCATATTGGCAATTGAAATGTTCATTGCCTCTCCTGTAACTTTATGAATGGAAGAAAATCTAGAAGGAAACATATTTCGTGAATCAATGGTGGACTGTAGTTTCCCACTTTTACTCTTTGCAGTTCTTTAAAAAACCAATTTTTAGACTCTGTCAAAAGAGGCATTTTGCACTACAAAAGTTTCTTCATCGAAAAATGTCTCCTCTTGGACTATGAGTGCAGAAGTTTCCTATACATTTCCTCTAGCAGGTACTTCTACATCTAGGAAGGTGATATTTTCAATATCAGCATCTAAGTCCATGTTATCCAATAATAAATCATTTTCTAGTGCGTGTGTTTCTCCTCCCTCTTGCTATGAATTAGTCCTTTTTCTTTTAATCTTTAGTTTTTGGGGTGTTATAGCAAGATTTGCCTCACCATTGCAATATTACACATAGGGCCTTTTTCCATTTCCCTATGCAGACTTATCATCCCTTTTTGAAGAATCCAGAGCTAAAAATAAATATTTTTCCACATATACACGCCCTATCTACTATAAAGCATGCGTATATGCATGCTTCTCCACTACATCCTGCGTACATCGGGATTTGTGCCAGAAAATACAAAAATGAAGTCGGGTTTCCATGTCATGACAAGAGATCTCTAATCCTTAGCCTTCCATATACTGGAAACGTTCCGACTTGGCCCTTCAGTTCCATTTTGAAGGCTATAAATGGGCCAATTCTGAGCTATGGAAAGAAGAGAAAGAATTCAACTTTGAGAGCAAAGTTACTCTGGAGAAATTCATACTTCATATTGAGTCTGCATCCCTTTTTTCGCTCAAGTCTGAACATAGTGTTCAGCCCCCAAGCTCTTCCCTCATTGTTGGATAAATTCATTGTCTCCCTTCCTTGAGCTTGCCTTTGGTGGAGGATTGAAGTGGTGAAGGCCCAGCTAGAAGGAACTCAGTTTCTTGGTTCTGAACCGTGCCGACACGGAAGTCTGTAATGTTTTTCACTTCTGCTGATCATTATTAATAGAAATACTCCTTTCCCGTCCTATCGATATCGTGCAAATATTTGATTATTATCCATGGGCATGTTTTTTATGTTTATTGATGGATTATGTTATCTAATGTGCTAACCCCTTTATATTATCACTATATGATTGCTCTGCTTGTTTGTTGAGAACTTGTTGCAGGTATAAATATTTGGGTCGAAGTGCTCAACAGGGGAACATCATCAAACGTTGGATCGAGGTAGGATTTTTTCTTATCTTGTTTGTACATTGGTTTATATAGCATATGTGATCCGGATTATTTTCGGCACGAAATGAGATCGGAGATATAATAAAGAAATGCACAGAGATATCATAGATATTCAATAATATAACAGAAATGTATCAGAGATGCAACCATAAACATAGATATACAGTAATACACGATTTATATTAATGAAAGAAATGTACAGAGACTGTAAAAATACAAAGTGAAAGACTCGCTAGAATGGTGGCAGCTTATCTCTGAGAAGAGATGTGATGACTACTCGCATTCGCAAGAAGATGATTACAATGAGGCTCTGAAGGAATTTTTACAATAAGAAGGAATGCCAAAAACCCTATACATCCAAAAACCTAACCCTAGGAGATGAAGTGCCAAAATTCATGTGGGCCCCGTTTGGGTAAGTGAGTACATCAACTTCCTCAGGTCGTAACTTTTGCATACGATATCCATTTTAGGCGTGTGATAGCTCGTTGGAAAGGTATCGTCGAGGAGATTAATTTTGGGGGCTCAATCATGTCTTTAGTTATTATTGAGAACCTCGATCTCAAAAAACCTTCATTTGGACCCTCAAAATGGCCTCGAAAGTTAAAACCTGCTAAAAATAGTAAATTGCCAAAATTGCCAGAAAATTATTTTGAGCCATTTGGAAAAGGTGGGTGGACACCGATATCCACCTGGATCAGTATGTTGGAATTGAGTTGATTTATGCAGTCATACCTGTCTGTTGTGGTTTACCCTAGTGATAGAGAGTTTTTCCCTCGTAACAGAAATGGCAACTCCACTAGGGAAGATTTTCTTTCTAAGGGTTTGAGGTGTTTTTTCTCCTTGCATTACTCTCTTTCCTTTTTGGTTATTTTCGTATCACTGCTTGAAATATTCTGTTCACTCTGGGTCTAAGTTTTCAACCTTTTCTCCCTTGCTTGGCCTTGTTTTGAAGCATGTACGTTCCCTATTGCTTTAACAGTCATGTACACACACGTACTGTCTCACTGCAAGCTACGTATATACACTACTGTTCTCCTGAAAAATCGTGTATACCACTTTTCCTTGCCTGTTTTCTTGGTTTGGTGATTGATGGGTGGTATTTGATGGTTGATGAGCCTTCTTAGGTCTCTATAGTGCCTGTTAAGTGTCTCTGGGTTGACATGAAACTTGTTTGGAGTTGAATTTCTGGGCAGAATCTTTCTCGTCTTTTCATTTTTGGATTTGTCCTTGTACTTGGGGCTGTGTGCTTGGCTGCTTGGTATTCTGCTTGAGTTATTTATTTTATACATAGTAGAATTTATATACCAGGTTGCTTATCAGTCCTTGCATTTTCTTTTTTAGTATATTGAAAATACAAAAAAAATAGGCATTTTGCATTGCTTGGAATTTTTTTTTGTCTTTTTGAATCTTTATCATTATCTTAGTGCATCTAGTGAAAGATTGCATTTTACTTATGAATTGCAAATTTGAAATTGAAAATTGCATTGTTTTTATAAGAATATCATTCATTGAAAAGTTAGAGTTAGACTTTGCATTATATTGATATTTACTTTTCTTGCAGAGTCATAACATCATGAGTTTCATCTCCATACCTTTTTGAGTAATCACAGCCAATAAAATTTACGCTTTAAATTAAAATTGATTAGTCACGATTTTATTTTTTAGGGTGCACAAACTAGTCTAGGATTTAGTGCCTTGGAATAGGATTTTGTGAGTAAACTTCTCCAAGGCAATTAAATCAACATATGTATCTGAGACAGGGAGTTGAGAAGTCCATTGTATAATTGGTAAGATCAGGAGGCTCTACTCACACTGGAGGTAATCACGAGGTCGCACGAAGTAGGTTGAATGGATATCCCCCTGATACTCGCCTAGCATCAGAGATATATCTATGGATTTATTTTTATTTGGGGATCTTGATAGTGCCCATACCTCCGTGAGAGGCGGTGCTTTCAAGGTTTCAGGATTTTATACCCTGCTCATATGGTGATCTGGACTTACGATTGGTCGCTTGTTCATTGGTTATACAATGGTTTATTAGTTTCTTGACTTAGGTATCTCATAGGTTACTTGCAGGGGTTATTCTGCTTGTACCCTGGGTCAGATAGGGGTTAGACAACACACAACCTTTATGGAAGATTACCTCTCCGGGGGGGGTCTGACCGACTGGTTGTTAATCCCATGAGGGACCCTATAACTGATTATCTTACCTCCGATATTTAGCAGGGAGTCTCAAGTCCCTCTTGGATGAGACATGCCTTCTTTAGGGAGGGAGGCCACTCTACCACTTTAGCCCATTTGCATGCATATTGGTCATTTGACTTTTGGAGTGATCTTTGACTACTAGTTGGCCTTAGGATTTTGTGTTGATTCTTTGTTATTATGGATAGTGGAGTTCCTTTGGTTCCCTCATTTGTTTCTACCCCGCCCATGATGTTCACTCATTTCATGGGGATAGATCCTTCCGTTTTGCATTATGGTATGCAAAATTATAATACCCAGTCAATTCCTTGGGTCTATAATCATTTTTCTAATGGTATGCTAGACATGTCTTTGGACTTGCCATCCTATGTGAATCCTAGTTGTGGGTCTAGGGGCATGATGCCTCCCTATTCTTCTTTTTCATTTGGTGGGAGTCACATCCCTCAAACACCTCTTATGATAGGAGGTTGGAATCTTGCTTCCTACGAATCCATTGTTCTAGGAGTGAGTGCTCAAATGGGAGGTCATTCAACTTATTACACTCCGCCCACTTATCCTTCTTCTGCTATGTCAGTTCCCATGAACACATTTCCCATGGCGGACCTTCGTCTGTCCTCTGGTGTTCCATCTGGAGGGAGTCAGTCTTATAGTATGGGCAACCCCCTTTACGAAGATCCTTTGTCTGGGGGAAACATATATCCTTACATGAGTAACCCTTGTCATGTTGCTTTCTCTTCGCAAGTGGCTCCGATGCCCTTACAACCTGTTATGAATCAGTATGGAGGAGGATATTATCCTGTCGCGAAAGGACATGGTGTATACTAGAACCCTTCTTGGCCTACAATTTCTCAAAATCAATCTTCCCATGCACCTTGGACTCCAATGCCACAATTCATTACCGTTGCTAGTCCAGTCACTGCTAGTCATACTAGAGCTCCATCACCAACCTTGCTAGTTATGTTGGAGATTGGTCGACAACCCATGCAAGTCATGTTGAGGACCTGCAACGAGTCGCTACAAGTCATGCTGGGGGCACAAGTCCAGTCACTGCGTGTTGTAATGAAATTATATCACCAACCTCTACGAGTCATGTTGGATATTGGTCAACAACCTCTGCAAGTCAAGTTGAAGACCTGCAACCAGCCGCTGCAAGTCATGCTGGGGGAACATGTCTAGTCACTGCTAGTCACACTACACATACATCACCAACCTCTTCTAGTCATGTTGGAGATTTTCTACTAGCCTCTGCGAGTCATGTTGGGAGCATGTCACCAGCCACTACAAGTTATGTTGGGGGCATTCATATGATCGATAAGCCTAGACGTTTCAGACATAGGGCCATATTACTTTGCAGGACTTGTGAAGGAAATCACCCTTCTCATTTGTGTCCTGCTACTGCTGGGATACCGGACGCTCGGTTATCACTTGAGGTCCCTTCAGGTTCTGAGTCATCTATGGTTTCTCCTCACTCCATTCTCTCATTGGTTGATACAACAGTCATGCCAATGCAATCTTCGGCTGACACCCTTTTTTCTTTAGGGTTTGATGCATCTCTTGACCTTGTTGTCTCGCATCTTGTTCAACCAACGGTCGTGTCGATGTAATCTTTGACTGGCATCACTCCTTTTTTGGGGGGTTATGCACCTCTTGACCTTGTTGTCTCGCATCCTATTCAACCAATGGTTGAAGAAGTGGTTGTGTCGATGCAATCTTCGGTCGACCCCACTCTTCTCTTGGAGAGTGACAAGTCTAAGGAAGCGATTATGCCAATGCAATGTTTGGTCGATATTGCTCTTTTGGTTCTAGTTCTATACCTTCTATGCCACGTCCTTATCATTTCTATTCCTGCACCTTCTGGACAAGAGAGAGTTTTACTCTTCCCGAGTTCTCTCCTCCAAGTCTTGACGAGGTTCCCTTTGATTGGGATGGTCTTGTGGGGTATCCAATACCACCACCTATGTCTTTTCCAGGAAGAGACATTATCTGATATATCACGGAGACGATAACCTCCATTAACACTTTGTCCTCCTTGACTTGGAGTGCTTTGGGTTTTCCCAATCTTGTGTCAGTTTTGTGTAAGATACTGACATTCTATAGAAGTCCAGCATGGGAGCCTTGGCCTCCCCCGTGACTTGCCGCCTAGAATATCCCAACGAGTCCAAGTTAAGCTCTTTTTCCACTCATCTAAAAACTGAAAATATAGCCGAGTGATTTGTCCCTTTCATGCTCATTAAAATGGACTTGAAATATTGTGAGTCTTAGTTAAGATCTTTTTCGACTCATTTTCAAAAAGAGAAAAGATTGTCGAGTGAACTTGTCTCTTTCACACTCGTAAATTGGATTTGAAAGGACATCTATTTGGCACAAGTTTATCCCTTTTTCACACCAAGTAGAATAAAAGACATAAAAAAGGACATTTTTGGCGTCAAGTCATGATTGCATCTCATGCCCTTGCTTGCAGTATTGAGCCTTTAGCCAGTTCTCGCTTTGTGTTATAAGCCGTTTGCCTCAGTAGTTTTGCATCCTCAACCAAGCAGAGCCTTTTTTATATCCTTCGCAATTTGACACCCTATACCGAGGAGGGAACATCACCCCGAGTGTCCATCTCCCGCATGCATTTCCCTGCATTGAGCATAGGTATGTTCCACTGTTGGAACTATTTTTTCTTACTTGCGACACTCATTTCCTCCTCTGTATCATAACATTAATTTGTTAGGAAAAAAAGAAAAAAATACGGGCGATAAGGGAGTACTATATTATGTTGGCAGTAGTCGTGTCGCCTTTGAAAAGAGCACAAAGTTATTAAGTCCATTTGTCATAGTAATTGTGGGTCTAGCATGACTTTAGGAAGTTAATCTTGTTACAGAGTTTCTCTACTGACTGGTTATTCTTCCATTCACTATGGATAATTTTATGGATGCCTCATGCATCTCATGGTTTCATCATTGAGTCTATGTTGCCTGGGTCGTCCATATATCTCATGCTCTTGTTCAAAGGAAGTCTATCAACCTGTGTTGGCCACTCCTCATAACTCTTGACTTTGCATGTCATCCATACCCTCAGTTTGTCTCATAATCACATGGTACTGTAATTCTATCATGCACCCTGGCCCTATTTTCATCATTGGTATGTAACCTTGAACCCAACAGTCGACATTTCATCATTGGTCACTGACTGGGTGGTTTCCCTTATGTATGAAGGAAAGACATCTATTCACAATTTGGGATTCTTGTAGTGTCTTGGATGCCATTAGCCTTATTGGTGGTTTCCTCGCCTTTGTCAGCAATTTTCATTATTGCCTGCTATTCAGAGGGTCTTTTTCATGTACCTCTTTCACTTGGCACACGCAAAAGATGCACATGGTTGTTGGTTCATGAACATGTTCTTCTTACGATCTCCACCAAATTATGAATCTCATGCTTTGTTCCTCATGCTGACTGATGAGAGATTCCTTAATGCTCTCCTTTCAACGAGTCTTTTTCCATCGACTTCAACTCATTTATTCTAGATATGAGACCTAGATTTTTATGAGTACCTTGAAGCTTGCAGTCATTAGTGGCAGGCTCTCTCACAACTGACAGATGGGAATACATCAATGTCTTCTAATCAATGGATTCCTCAGGTGTTCGACACCAACTCCTTTATTCACACTTGTAGGAATGTGCTCAGTGCCTTGATACCTACTTTCATTATTGATAGGTTGTCTCACATTTGTTAATGATATACCTCAATGAACGGTAATCAAACGATGTCTTATTATGTTCGACCACAAATCCTTTATTCACATGATGTAGACTTGCACCTTGGTGGATAGTGTATAAGACTTGAAGAAATCATTATGTGGCCGCACCCTATTTTTCCACATATATGCACCCTATCTACTATACAACATGCGTATATGCAAGCTGCTCCACTACAACCCACGTACATCAGGATTTGTGCCAGAAAAATACAAAAATGAAGTTGAGTTTCCATGTCATGATAGGAGATCTCTCATACTTTGCCTTCCATATACTGGAAACATTTCGACTTGTTGGACACACCTACCACACTTAGAGGGGGGGTGAATGAGTGTGGGGCTCTTTTTCCCAAAACATCCCTCTTGCACAAAACCTCATCAATTAGAATTCAACATTTATTCATTACCCATTGTTGTCATTTATAACCAGTTAGATGTGAGCACATATCAACAACATATATCAGCAATATATCATCAACAAGTCATCACCACAATGAACACAAAGAACACAAGATGTATGTACAATTTTCTTTTTATTA
This sequence comes from Picea engelmannii, assembly GCA_009831015.1. Classification (NCBI taxonomy): domain Eukaryota; kingdom Viridiplantae; phylum Streptophyta; class Pinopsida; order Pinales; family Pinaceae; genus Picea; species Picea engelmannii. The sequence continues at coordinate 135,042 of ML777420.1, forward strand.
CAGACTACAATCCTTGGGGTTTATCAGCAACAACTGAATAGAGTAAAACTCTACAAGAGCACCATCTCTATATGCAAGACTTGGCTTGCATTCTCAGCACCAACTAAGATGAGGCAACAATCTTAAACAAATATCAATCTGTACCATAAACAAGAGCATCAACCATGCACCAACCTGTGCCAAACAACTTGTAATCAACCTGTACCATAAACAAGTGCATCCAACCATGTACCAAGTATATACCAATCATGTGTAAACTACTCATCAATAATGATGCATCAATATGTACCAACATCATCAACTATACACCTCATGTATGTGCCAACTCATCAACTTCTTGTCTCAACCATGACTAGTTTTGGATTAGTCAACAACCCTAACTTGAAATAATCATAAATTTGTACCTGTACTGAATAAAGATCTGAAACTGATACACAATGTTCTTCAGTTTGTTTTATTCAATTTCTCCAAGTGGCACTACTTGGAACCTCTCAGAAAAGGAGTTATAGCAAAAATGGCATACCTTTCTGAATTCTAGCTTATTCTAGAGAGAGACCTTGTAGAGCGTGCCCCGCACAAAATATTTTATGAATAGATCTGAAATTGTTACAGAGAATACTACAGACTGTAATATAACCAACACAATTGGTCTCACTGAAGTTGGATCTGTTATGAATAAGTTATGACGTTTTTACCCGAAACACCTGATTTTGACTAGTTTCAGGACTAGCCACAAACCCTATTTTCCACAGAATGTAACTCCCAAACTACAACGACCCATAAGATGAATTTTTAACCACAGATACTTGGATATGTTTTCTCACTTGCATAGAAATTTCAGGATCTGAATCATTATAGAAAAAAAGTTATAGCGAAAATGGTGAGATGACATGTAAATAACATACTTTAGAAAGCACCATCAAAAGAATTTATCCTTCCTTTCATTTCGGCCTTCTTTTCTTCACTTTCCTCAGAATTTCGTCTTAGATATCCTTGGTTACCTCAGTAACCTATAGATCTTCAATATCCTCAAGTGTTCTACACCAAGAATGCTCAAGAAGCTTTCACAAGAAGCTCTCCATCAATACTCCAAAATATATTCCCACAAGAAGTTCTCCATTGATCCACAAAAAAGGATGATCTACAAGAGACCATTGCTATATTATTTATGCTTTCATCCTTTAGGTAACTTAACCCATTTTTAGGTCACTTAACCCATTTCTAGGTCACTTAACCTATTTTCCTTATTTTAGGGTTAACTACTTTTCATAAATAGAAAGTTCTCCAATACTTTAACATTTAAATATTCCTTCTTGATTTTGTCACCTTATTTTATCATTTCTTGATTTTGTCACTTCTCTTGATTATTTCAATAATCCACCTTGAATTTGTCACTTCAATTTATCATTTAAATAATATTAACCCATTTCTAGGTTACTTAACCTATTTTCCTTATTTTTAGGGTTAACCACTTTCCATAAATATTCCTTCTTGATTTTGTCACCTTACTTTATCATTT
>ML777420.1:143401-166658 GCA_009831015.1 Picea engelmannii
CATCATGTATCAATGACAACTCATTGATCCATCTTCATCTATGCATTCTCATGAAGGACAATACATATTATATTACATCAATCATCAATCAATCAATCCTTTGACATCAATCAATCAAACCATTGGCATCAATGACAACATGATCCAACACGACTCGGCCCTTCAGTTCCATTTTGAAGGCTATAAATGGGCCAATTCCGAGCTATGGAAAGAAGAGAAAGAATTCAACTTTGAGAGAAAAGTTACTCTGGAGAAATTCATACTTCATATTGAGTCTGCATCCCTTTTGTCCCTCAAGTCTAAACACAATGTTCATCCCCCAAGCTCTTCCGCCATTGTTGGATAAATTCATTGTCTCCCTTCCTTGAGCTTGCCTTTGGTGGAGGATTGAAGTGGTGGAGGCCCAGCTAGAAGGAACTCAGTTTCTTGTTCCAAACCGTGCCGACACAGAAGTCTGTAATGTTTTTCACTTCTGCTAATCATTATTAATAGAAATACTCATTTCTCATCCTATCGATATCATGCAAATATTTGATTACTATCCATGGGCATGGTTGTTATGTTTATTGATGGATTATGATATCTAATGTGCTAACCCCTTTATATTATCACTATATTCTTTCTCTTCTTGTTTGTTGAGAACTTGTTTTAGGTATAAAGCTTTAGGTTGAAGTTGGCAATGATGGATCATCATCAAACATTTGATCGCGGTAGGCCTCTTTCTTATCTTGTTTGTACATTGGTTTATATAGAATAGGTTGGAATTGAGTTGATTTCTGCAATCATACCTGTCTGTTGTGGTTTACCCTAGCCATAGAGAGTTTTTCTCTCATAACATGGGTGTTATCCAAATTCCCATGAGGAGGGTTTCTTTCTTCATCATCCCCTTAATTATTACTCAGTATTTTCCTTCACTGTGATGTCGCGGGTTGAAGATTTGTCTTTGGTAAATCACTCCTTCGAGAAATGACTGGTGACTGAGTGTTCTTCTCATTTGAAGGATTACCTATTACCTTATGATGTTCCATGGTACTTATGACAACTTCTAAATTGCCAGAGTCTCTATCAGCTTCTTGATTATTAGGGTTATGCATATCATTCTCATCTTCCCTACTTACAACTAAATTTATAAGTGTAGGACTAAGTCCAACTGAAATTAAATGATTGTAGAAGAGATGACTTGGGTAAAAAACCTTGATTTCCTCAACATATCTCAAGTTGGAATGATCGAAAAAGGTAGCATACTTGTCAACATTGGAAATTCCTCTAAGAATAATTTCACTGACTTTCCATGGAAGAGGTATGAATTGATTTTTCCTTTTCTTAGAAAATGTGTGAAACCATAATTTATATTTTCTGGCTATTTCAATAATGAAAAAATTATCAGATATATAATACAGAAGAAAGATGGGTTTTTCATTAGAACAAAAAACCCTAATGATATTGTAGTCCTCTATGTTTTCTATAATTCCTTTCCCTTTTAGAAAACTTGATGCTTCAAACAAGAGTTGGGAAGTGTCTTCACCAAACACTAATTTTTCTTAACTTAGACAAAAATCATTTTATACTTCATAGAAATGATGGTCGACTCTCTGCCTCCATAAATATTGATACCACATAGTCACGGGGTCCACCTTTACTCTAAACCTTATGGAAACATTTAAACCCTCAATAGTATGGCAATATGTAATAACAAATAACAAATAAGATGACATATAAAAGTTCTTCTCAGTTTTGAAAATTTTCAACTGCGCAGTAATCTCATTTGAAATAATCTTCACCTAGTTGAAGATTGCATTTTCGTGAACTGTGAAATGCAGTATGTGTAATGCTAATCGAGGAATGGTTTCCATAGAATATTGACTAGAAATTTGAGTAAATAACCATGCAATTTCTTTATAAGGATTCTTCAAATAACTTACTTGAATTCTAGATATATCTTCTGGTATTGATGCATGGTCATGTAAATATTCTTGAAGTTCAATTCCATTATTCTTTCTTTTTAGAAAATTTCTAGTTTCCTCCCCTTTGTAAACCATGTTCAGCTCTAGCAATTTCAACATCTCCCTAAATATCAAAGATGCCAAGGAAATATGAAAACTGATCTGGACCGTGATGACCCTTCTGTTCTAGATAAACTTGTTGATGCACCAGGTGAGAATATCCTTGCATTCAAAGACTTATGGAACACAACCTGTGAGAACTATCCATGAAGTCCACACCTTGCTTTTTGTTTACCAAGTAAACTTGAATAATACCAGTAGGATCAATACCATTGATAGTTTTGATCTTCTCTGGTGAATATGTTGAAGGTATCCCCACAAAAATGTTGTTTTCTCATGACTAATTTCACGGAGCTGACCAACGTTTATTGTATTATTACTTTTCCACAGTAAAATGAATTAGGTTATATTTTCTTTTGATGGAGGCATTAAGTCAAAATAAATGTAGCTAGCCTCGATATAAACATCATTAATTACCGACCATTTCAAAAATGAATTTAGTAGTTAAGTCCATAAAGATAGCATTAAATGTGACTTCAAGAAATGTGAAGGAAAGGGCACGTAACGATGGGGAGTATAAGTGAACGATCAAAATGGAAGGGTGGGTCCACAAGTCCGAAGGTCCGCAAGTCTGAAATTTTGAATGGATGAAATGACTAAGCGCTGGGATATGTCAGACGAACTAAAGGATGAGGGGAAGTATAACATGTAGGTCCGCGAGTCCAAAAGTCTGAAAATCCATGATGCAAAAATAAAATAAGTGTTAGGTGGACTAATATAGAGGTAAAGATATCATAATACATGTCTGAATGTCTGCATGTCTGAAAGTACGCAAACATAGTGGAAACGACTAAGTGTGATAATCTTGTTACAACAAAGAAAGGGAAAAAGAGGGGAATATGAGAGATTGGGGAAGGGGAAAATATATAAGGGGAGTAGAAGAGGTAAGAAAAGAAACAGGAAAAATAAAAATAAAGGGGAAGCACAAAAGGGGTTCAACAAATGGCTCCAACTATGGGATGATAACCCCCTATGGGTTGTCAAGAATACATAATCTCATGACCAGATGTTTTACCTTTTGGTAAATGGAGTCGAGACAATGAGGATGTACAAAATAAAATGAAAAGGATATGTACAAAAAAAAAAAATGTCTTACACAAAAAAACATTTCAGATGTTTCCCGTTGACAAGCAACATCAACATCTTTCTGTCATATCTTTAAGCATGTATGAACTAAAACCCATAATTTTCTCAATGAGGTAAGGCCCAATCTAGAGTGCTTCAAATTTCGTATGCATTGTCGACTTTTCTTTTGATTTGGTCCAAAGTAATACTAAGTCACCCTTTTGAAATTTCTTGATTGTTTCACTTTGGTCAAATTATTTCTTAACATTTTGTTGCCTATGTGATATTTTATGGAAATCCTCACTTCTTTCTTCTTCTAATTTCAATAATTGAGTCAATCTCTTCTGCAAAGGGGGGATATCTCCAGTGTCTTCCATGTTGACTGCATAAGTCAAGGCATTCAATTCAAGGTTGATTGGAATTTTTTCTTCCTTTCCATAAACTATAATGTAAGGAGACATCCCAATACTATATTTCAGAGTCATTCTTCTTGCTTGCAAAGCGTTTGTCAACTTCAAGTGCCAAATTTTCTGATTTCGATGGATAGTTTTCTTTAGGATTTGAATCAATGTCTTATTTGTAGATTCGACAAGGCCATTCCCTTGTGGATAATAATTTGATTATTTTCCCATAACAATGCCATATTCTCTGCAAAATTTTGTGAACTTTGATCCAATGAAAATTGGGCCATTGTTTGTAATGATTTTCTCTAGAACACCAAATCTTGACAAAATATTATCCTTGGGAAATTTAATCAATTCTTCAGAGTCATCCTTTTTCAATGCTATTTCTTCCTTCCATTTCGTGAAATAATCTGTAGCAGTAAGAATATATATATGCCCCTTACTTGATTTTGGATTGATCGACCCAATGACATTCAGTCCCCATTGTGTGAATGGTTGTTCAATTGATATGGGTTGCAAAGGTATTGCAAATGTCTTCATTTTTTCTAAAAATTGTTGACATGGTATGCATTTTCTTACCATCGCATATGAATCCTTGAAACCTGATGGCCAATAATATCCGACTCTTATTATTTTATGTGTTGTGGCAGTAGGTGCAAAATTTCCTCCACATATGCCTTCATGAAATTCTTGTATCAGTTCTTGGGATCTCTTTTCATTAACACACCTCAAAAACATGCCATCATAGTTCCTTCTGAATAATATTTCAGCAATCAAGACATATGGATTTGAATTCATATTCAAATCCCTTCTTTCCTTTGGATTCATGCTAATGGGAAATTGTCGAGATTTTAAATAAAATAAAATGTCTTTGTACCACTCTGAATCAGATATAGGCTTTCCAATTGAAACCAAAATCACTCCATTCAGGGCATCACTTTCCACAATGATCTTGCACAATCCTTTCCCTTTGATTGCTTTCAGAGGCTTGATTTCAATATCATATTCTTGAATTGTTTCCAGCCAATTTGCCCATTTCCCTTCTCTTAATTGCTTATTCAAAACCATGTTTACTGGAGAGGATGTAACATATGCTATGACATGAGAATTTAAAATGTAGGTCCGAAAATGTGCTACTGCTTTTACGAGAGACAAGGCTTGCTTCTCCAATTACGAGTATCTTAATTCATATTCATGGAGGGTCTTAATCATAAATCTGATTGGTAACTCTTCACCTTTAGTATTTCTTTGAGTAAGGACTGATGCTACAATGCTTTCTGTGGAAAATGAATACATAATAAAGTCTCTTTGAAAATCCGAACTGATGAGCATCGATGTTGTAGTAATTTCCTTTTTAATGTTATTAAAGGCCTCCTATGTATCTGAAGTCCACTCGAACCTTTGATCTTTCTTTAACAACACATTAATCGGTTTTACTATGCTCACATAATTAGGAACAAATCTTCGCACAAAATGTATCTTGCCAAAAATGACTGGACTCCTTTCTTAGAATATGGAGGATTGATTTCATCGATATCCTTCACTCTTTCTGGGTCAATATAAATTCCTTCTTTACATACAATATGCCCCAAAAAATTTCCCTTAGTTACAATGAACAAACATTTCTTTGGATTCAAAGAAACCCCATACAATCTACATCTTTCAAACACTTTCCTTAGATGATGAATATGTTCACTTATTATCTTTGAATGGACAACTAGATCATCCTGGTAATCTACCATGAATTTTCCTATCAAACCTTCAAATGCATGGTCCATAGCCATTTGGAAAGTGGCTCCAACATTTTTCAAACCAAATGGCATCCGATCATATACATACGTCTCCCATGGTGTTATGAAAGTCGTCTTAGGCCTGTCTTCCTCTGCAACTAAAACTTGGTTGTATCCAGAAAATCCATCTAACATGGACATACAAGCAAATCTAATAAATTGTTCAAGAAGGAATTCCATGTTACGAAGATGATAATTATCTTTTACACTTGACTTGTTGAGATCTCTAAAATCCACACACGTATGAATCTCTTCGATATTCTTCCTTGTTATAGAAATATTTGCCTCACCCTATGCAAACTTGCACAGAAGGCCTTTTTCCATTTCCCTATGCAGACTTGAAGTCCCTTTTTTCAAATCCTAAAGCTAAAAACATTATTTTTCCACATATACGCACCCTACCTATTGTACAACATGTGTATATGCAGGTTGCACCACTACAACCCGCGTACATCAGGTTTTGTGCCCAAAATAAAAAAAATGGTGTCGGGTTTCCATGTCACATCACGAGATCCATGATCCTTGACCTTCCATATAATGGAAACGTTCTGAATTGACCCTTTAGTTCCACTTGAAGTCTACAAATGGGCCAAATATGAGCTATGGAAAAGAAGAGAAGAATTCAACTTTGAGAGCAAAGTTACTCTAGAGAAATTATTCACTTAATATTGAGTCTGCATCCCTTTGTCCTTTTAAGTCTGAACACATTGTTCAGCCCCCAAGCTCTTCCCTACATGATTGAGAACCTCATTGTCTCTCTTATATAAGATTTCCTTTGGTGGAGGATTGAAGTGGTGGAGGCCCAACTGGAAGGGACTTAGTTTCTCGGTTCCGAACCGTGCCGACACAGAATTTTGTAATTCATTCACTTCTGTTGATTACATTTTAATAGAAATACTCTTTTTCTCGTGCAATTATATCTTGCAAATACTTGAATTGTTATTCCATGGGCATATTTGTTATGAATGTTGATGGATTATGCTATTGAATGTGCTAACATTATATGTTATCACCATATGCTTTCATTTCTTGGTTGTTGAGGACAAGTTGTATGTGTATTTCTTTGAGTTAAGTGCTCAACGATGGACTTCATCGAACGTCTGGATAAGGTAGGCCTTTTATCTTGTCTTGCTAACATATTTGTTTATATAACATACCTGAGATTAGAGTTGATTTCTGCAGTCATTTTCGTCTGTTGTGGTTTACCCTTAGCCATAGAGATATTTTCCTCGTAACATTCCTCACAACCAATGGATTTGAAATCCAGTCAGAATGTCTGATGGGATATATTATTCAAACTTTCTTCAATTTTTCCAACTCAATTTTCACCAACAATTTTAATTTAGGATTCATCGTCCTTATTTTCTACTTAAATGTCTTTTCTCCTTCTCTTAATGGAATAATATGATGAAATATCGATTTATCATAGGCTTTTAGTTCATCATAACTCCAAGAAAAAACATTAAAAAAATCTTTGAAAATGGCAATATATTGATCAAGTTCTTCAGATGTACAATCAACTCCCAAGATTATGTACTTTGGGGAACTATTAGTCCCGATATTAACTTTCTTCATCTCTTGCAGTTTTCTAACTGACACTTCTTCAATGAGACTTTTTGTATGATCATCTTTTGTGAAAAGAGATTCATACTGGACACAATTCTTTGGGATAGGATTAATATTATTATCTTGACCGTCACTTTCATTTGGTAGGAAATCTTTTAGGTCCTTATAATTTTCAAACACTTGAAGATAATCTTGGTTATCTGGGACCGAGGGTCGAAAAATTATTTTTAATTGGGAATATGTTTCACTCTGAATGCCATCTGGGTTTGACAATGAAGCAACCAATGATAAAAAATCTTCCTTCTGATTTTTATCCCTTGGAATAAAAGAAATATTGAAAGAACTAAAGGCCTCCATTTATTCATTCACTCTTTTGAAATATAATTTGAGCCCTTCCTTTTTAATATTGTAATTATGAGTGATATGATTTATTACCAATTCTGAATCACCGGTCACAATCAAATGTTCAATCTTCACCTCCAATGCCATGATCATTCCTTGAATTAAAACCTCATATTCTGCTTCATTATTTGTACAAGGGAAAACAAGTATGATGTCATGTGGGTATACGATCTTCTCGGGGCTTTTGAGTACAATCCCAACTCCACTCCCTAAGCTTAAAAATGCTCCATCAAATGACATTCTCCAATATCCAACAAAATAGTTCTCTTCATCCTTTATATCCTCGATTCGATCCATATCAAAGATGAAATAGTTCCCAATACCAACATCTATATAATCTTCCATCAATTCATTATCCTTCTTCTTGAAAGAAAACAATCTCTTGTGTTCATGAGGAACCTTGATCATTTCTCCATCTTTGTCAGGTAACATCATACAAATTCCATCGTTCATTATATAGCCACAAATCATGGAAGACCGATCTCTTCCAAGGACAAATCTATATGCTAGAAGTAGATCCACCACCACAATATTACAAACTATAATTATATGAGGAACCACAATAATCCAGGAATAAAAATAATTAATTTCTCCATATGCTAGTACCTTCCTGGAATCAATTACATAGATTCTTCTGCTCGTTTCATAGTACTTGGTGCAACTCATGCAAAGTGATTCCATAACCACCAAGGGAATGATGTTATTTTATGCACCCGAATCTAACCGACAATTGCAGAGCACAACGTCATGATTTTCTATTGAAATGTAGAAAGGTGGAACCTTGCCTCTTAATTTCACCATTGATGTATTTTGACTCTACTTCGGGTTTGCAATTACTGCTTCAATTCTCCCAGCTGGCTCATCCAATAATTTTAAAATGTTTTCCCTCTATTGAGGAATTTTTACTACTTCTGTGAAAGGCAGAGTAATTATTAACTTTCTTAAATCATCAACAACATTATACATCATCTGAAGGGGATTGAGCGTCCTTTTTTACTTTTTGACTTCTGTGCTGGTTGTTTTACTTTTATCACTCTCTTTTTCTTTATCTTTTTTAGAATTCTCTTTATGCTTAGCCTTATTTACATGTGCCTATGTTTGGACAATGTTTTATTGCGAGATAGGATCTTCTTCATCTTGTTCAGATATATACATGGATGTCTCGCATCCATCCGTTTGTACAGACTCAAAGAATTCTTCTAGAAAAAAATCATTCTCTGGTTCAACCATTTGTTCATTGTATGGCTCATCTAGTATTACTGCATTATGCATTGGTTGTGTGGGAACTTTCTGTCTTTGTTGATTGTTGATGTTTTCAAACCTCGTTCTTTGTTTTGGGGTAGGGTTCCTTCTTTGTTTTGGGACCAACATCCTTGGATTAAGCACATAATTATCATTTCTTCTTAACCTTGTTATTTCATTTTGCATTTGTCTAATGGTTCTGTTCATCTGCGTAATCTCGATTCTTTGCTTCGTCTCCTGGGATGCAAAAGGATCAGTCTTCACATATGGGATAGTGTTTTTAAAGAATCCTCCACCAACTGCTTGATTTTCACCAAGATGTGGCTTTTTCTCTTCATTCTTTTTTGAACTTGATGCTCCTTGGTTAGTAATGTTCAAATTATCCATCTACCTTTGCACTCTTCCAAGAATAATCTCAGGTTCATCGCCTGTTTCAATCATGATTTCCTCCGTTTATGTATCTTTGGTCATTGCTTCATCTGGAGCATCAATTCGAGAGGTTCTAATAGAAAACTTCACATTGGGTGGCATGGCATTTTTATAGCAACCAAGTATTACTGGATCATTAGACCTTTTATCTTCAGGGATATTGTTCAATGTTTTATTGAATATGAGATTGAAGTCTCTTATCCTCTCATTTTTATTTAGACAAATTTGGGTGAAATTAGTGAGAAGAGTATGATACACGATTGGGGGAACGAACATATTTAGGAACATAGTTTCAATATCATCAAATGAACCGATCGATTTTGTGGGCAATGTTGTGTACCATTCGTAATATTGGATCAATAAGGTTTGGAGAAACAACCTTACCATCACATCATCATGTTCAACAAGATGAAAATCACAAACATCAAAAAACAAATCAATATTTCTTTTAGCATCAATTGTTCCATCTTCGAAAAATGTCTTCAAAGTACCTTTAGGAAGAACGGGGAGTTCATGTTGTTCACCTCACGGGTCAAGGGGGGAGTCTCTTATTCTTCTTATATTTCTATATCTTCACCTTTCTTCGTGTCTCCTTTCCTCCCGCCTTTCTTATTGTCTCTCTTCATGTCTTTTTGTCCGTCTTTCTTCATGTACTTCTTCACGTCTTTATTCTCTTTCATCCATGTTTGGAAGTTTCTTCATTTCTTCAAGATCATGCTTGCTTTTTATTCTAGTGATTGGTACTCTGTAGTCGTCCAGCTTCAATTCCTACCTTTCTCTTGCACTATTTGAGCTCGTCTCTCATTTATCTGGTCTTGCCTTTCATCTCTCCTTTGTGTTCGAAGAACTTATCTTTCTTCTTATTGAACTAGTGTTTCCCAAGACCTCTCTAATTCTTCTCTAGTTCCAACTGTTGTTATTACAAGGTTATATAACTGATGCAGAATACTTCGTTAGTTATTCAATCCGATATCTAACTGAGGCTGGTTATCCTGAGGCAAAATCATATAATTTGATGGTGCAAAACTAGATCTAAATCTTAAAGTTTTCTCCCCAGTATGGTCGCCAAAAATGTTGATGCTTGAATCCGTCAGAATCAAAACGAAAACATCATGAGGATATAAATCCTCCTGTGCTTTTAAAGAGGTGGTAATCCTCTTTATCTTATGATATTGTTTGTAATTTCGGATCAAGAATAATATAGGACCATATGATAGTCCAGTCTTCAATGCTCAAGAAAAATTAAAATGCGGAAAAGTAAAGAGTATTTGTAAAAGAGAATTCCTGAGAAGTGGACTAGGAATCTCATACATCACACATTACAGAAAATAAATAAAATTTCCTCACATCCATCATTGTGAAAATCAAGATTTTGATCAGATTCAAAATAAAAGAAGATGACCCATTCGCATGAGAGAACTTTTATAGAGTATTGCTTATATAGCTCAAAAAAAGATTGTGATAGATCAATTTCAAAAAAATTATACTTAGGACTTAGAGTTATAAAATACAACCAAAATTGATCTTGAATTAGTTCTCTATGATTTCTCAAAAAAATAATAATTTATGTTACAACACATTGAAATTAAAGGCGTTTTTCCAAAGGACTGGGATTGGATCTCCCACAGGCCATAAAACAAACATATAAAAGAAAGTAGGAAATAGAAAGAATAATGTGAGCGGGTATCAAACAAAAATATCTGGTAAGAAGACAAAAAGAAGTTTATCAGGATTCGAATAAACGTTTCTAGTTAAAGAAGAAGCATAACTGGATGAAAACTGATAAAGGAAGCAATATGTGATCAATATCGACTTACTATGATGGTATATCTCGCTTCATTTGCTTGTTGCAGTTTGATTACCGGTCGTAACTTATTTTGCTAGAATTTCAGAGATCTTGGCAATTGAGTTGTTTAACCATTCTTGAATATAATCCCTTAACGAGGAAATGGTTACTTCTTCTTTTAATTTAATGTCAAACAACTCTTTTTCAATTTCTATAAAATCAATAGATAAATTTTGCAATGTATTTTCAATATCCTCATTTTTATTTGTGTACTTGACAAGCCAACTGTCAATATCATGATGTGTGAATTCAATCATAGTATCGAACTTTTTAGTTGATGCCCCTTTTAGTTCTTCAACATGTCCTTCGAAATGCCTTCGAGTCATGAACATTGAATTTGAGAGGTACTTAGGGTCTGGGACTTCAATAGTGGTTCCAACAATATCTAAATCAATATTTTTTTAGTATGCTTCCATTTTCCTTCTTGATAAATCAATTAATTGTTTTGGCAGTCCCTTTAATTTAGTTGTTTGATGCAGCTCAGAGAAGGTACATTTTCTTGATTTATCAACTGCTCTGTCATTGCAAAAACCTTCATTTCAAACATCACAACTCCATCTTTGTAAAACCCTTCATAATTTTTCAAATCTGAATTTAAGTATTCCCTGATATTCTGGATTCTTAAACCGAGAGAGGCAAAACTTTTTGCCATATCCCACAGCTCTAAAATTAATGACATTATTTTCTTAATATTCTCATTGACAAAATGTTGAGTAGAAATAATCAAATTTGATATTCCCTTGACTCTAGAACTTGATTATGGTGTTTCTTGAAAACTTTTCTCGGGACAAATCATGGGAACATGGGAAGAAAAAATAGGTGGAGGCATGAGAGTTGCTTCCAACTCTTTAATTTTTTCTTTCAACTGAGCATTTTCTTCCTCCATATTGGCGATTGAAACATCCAGTGCCTCTTCTGTAAATTTATGAATGGAAGATAATCTATAATGCAACATATTTCATGTATCAATGGTGGACCGTATTTTCCCACTTTTATTCTTCTCATTTCTTTCAAAAACCATTTTTTTAGACTCTATATCAAAAGAGGCATTTTGCACCACAAAATTTTCTTCATCAGAAAATGTATCCTCTGGGACTATAAGTGCAAAATTTTGTTGTACATTTCCTCTGACAAGTAGTTATACATATGGGAAGGTGATATTTTCAATATCAACATCTAAGTCCATGTTATCCAATAATAAATGATTTTCGGGTGCGTGTGTTTCTCCTCCCTCTTGATGTGAGTTAGTCATTTTTCTTTTAATTTTTAACTTGTGGGTGTTCTCCAAATTCCCTCAAGGAGGGTTTCTTTCTTCATCATCCCCTAAATTATTACTCAGTATTTTTCTTGACTGTGATGTCATGCGCTGAATATTTTTCTTTGGTAAAGAACTCCTTCGAGAAATAGATGGTGACTGAGTATTCTTCTCATTTGAAGGCTTATCTATTTCCTTATGATGTTCTATGGTACTTATGGCAGTTTCTAAATCTCCAGATTCTCTGTCATCTTCTTGATTATTAGGGTTATGGCTATCATTCTCCTCTTCTCCACTTAGAACTGAATTTATAAGTACATGACTAAGTCCAACTAAAATCAAATGATTGTAGAAGAGATGACTTGGGTCAAAACCATTGATTTCCTCAGCATATATGAAGTTGGAATGATCGAAAAAGGTAGCATACTCGTCAATCTTGGAAATTCCTCTGAGAATTATTTCACCGACTTTCCATGAAAGAGGTATAAATTGCTTTTTATTTTTCTCAGAAAATGTGTGAAACCATAATTTATATTGTCTGGCTATTTCAATAATGAACAACTTATCCGATATATAATATGACAGGAAGATGGGTTTTTTGTTAGAACATAAAACCATGATGATATTGTAGTCCTCCATTTTTTCTAGAATTCCTTTCCCTTTTAGAAAAGCTGACGCTTCCAACGAGAGTTGGGAAGTGTCTTCACCAAATACTATTTTTTTGAACTTAGACACATAATCATTGTATACTTCATAGAAATGATGGTTGACCCTCTGTCTCCATAAATCTTGATATCGCATAGTCATGGGGTCCACCTTTACTCTAACCCTTATGGAAACATTTAAACCCTCACAAGTATGGAAATATGTAATAGAAAATAACAAATAAGATGACATATACAAATTCTTCTCAGTTTTTAAATTTTTCAACTGTGCATTAATCTCATTTGAAATAATATTTTCCCAGTCGAAGATTTCATTTTCGTGAACTGTGAAATGCAGTATATATAATTCCAATCGATGAATGGTTTACATAGAATATTGACCAACAATTTGAGTAAATAACCAAGAAATTTATTTATAAGGATTCTTTAAAGAACTTACTTGAATTCTAGATATATCTTCTGGCATTGATGTAGGGTCATGCAAATATTCTTGAAGAAGTTTGATTCCATTATTTTTTCATTTTAGAAAATTTCTAGGTTCCTCCCATTTGTAAACCATGTTCGACTATGGTAATTTCAACATCTACCTAAATATCAATATAAACATCATTAATTACCGAACATTTCAAAAATGAATTTAGTATTTAAGTCCATAAATATAGCATTAAATGTGACTTCAAGAAATGTGAAGGAAAGGACACGTAACAATGCAGAGTCTAAGTGAACGATCGTAATGGAAGGGAGGGTCCGCATGTTCGAAAGTCCGCAAGTCTGAAAGTCTGAATGGATGAAATGACTAAGTGTTGGGATACATCGAGCATACTGAAGGATGAGTGGAAGTATAACATGTAGGTCCGCGAGTCCAAAAGTCCGAAAAATCCATGATAAAAAAATAAACTAAGTGTTAGGCGGATTGATATAGAGGTAAATAGAGAATAATACAAGTCTAAAAGTCTGCATGTTCGATATTCCGCAAACATAGTGAAAATGACTAAGTGTGATAATATTTTTACAACAAAGAAATGGAAAAGGAGGGGAATAGGAGAGATTGGGGAAGGGGAAAATATATAAGGGGAGTAGAAGAGGTAAGAAAAGAAACAGGAAAAATAGAAATAAAGGGGAAGCACAAAATGGGTTCAACAAATGGCTCCAACTGTAGGATGATAACCCCCTGTGGGTTGTCAAGAGTCCAAAATCTCATGACCAAATGTTTTATCCTTTGGAAAATGGAGTCGAGACAATGAGGATGTGCAAAATAAAAGGAAAAAGCTATGTACAAAGAAAAAGAATGTCTTAGGAGAAAAAACTTTTTAGATGTTGTTTGTTGACATGAAACATCAATATATTTCCCTTCATATCTTTAAGCATGTATGAATTAAAACCCAAAATTTTCTCAATGAGGTAAGGCCCAATCCAAAGTTCTTCAAATTTAGTATGCATTGTCGGATTTTATTTTTCTTTGTTTCAAAGTAATAATAATTCACCCTTTTGAAAGTTCTTGATTGTCGCACTTTGATCAAATTATTTCTTAACATTTTGTTGCCTCTGTGATATTTTATGCAAAGCCCCACTTCTTTCTTCTTCTAATTTCAATGATTTATTCAATCTCTTCTACAAAGGGGGAATATCTTCAATGCCTTCCATGTTGAATGCATAAGTCAAGGCATTCAATTCAAGGCTAGTTGAATTTTTTGCTTCCTTTCCATAAACCAACATGTAAGGATACAACCTAGTACTATCTTTAAAAGTCATTATTCTTTCCCACAAAGCCTCTGTCAACTTCAAGTGCCATTTTTTCTAATTTCGATCAATAATTTTCTTTATGATTTGAATCAACATATTATTTGTAGATTCGACAAGGTCATTCCCCTGTAGATAATAATTTGATGATTGTCACATCACAATGCCATATTCTCCGAAAAAATTTGAAAACTTTGATCCAATGAAAATTGAACCATTGTCTGTAATGAGTTTTTATGGAACACCAAATCTTGACAAGATATTATCCTTGAGAAATTTAATCAATTCTTTAGAGTCAACCTTTTTCAATGCTATTGCTTCCTACCATTTCATGAAATAGTTTGTAGTAGTAAGAATATATATATTCCCCTTACTTGATTTTGGATTTATTGGCCCAATGACGTCCAATCCCCATTGTGTGAATGTTTGTTCTACTGATATGGGTTGCAAAGGCATTGCAAACCTCTTCATTTTTCCTTAAAATTGTTGATATGGGATGCATTTTCTTACCATCGCATATGAATCCTTGAAAAATGATGGCCAATAATATATGACTCTTATTATTTTAAGTGTTGTGACAATAGGTGCAAAATGTCCTCCACATATGCCTTCATGAAATTCTTGTATCAGTTCTTGAGCTCTCTTTTCATCAACACACCTCAACAACATGCCATCATAGTTCCTTCTAAATAGTATTTCATCAATCAAGACATACTTATTTGACTTAATCTTTAAATCCCTTCTTTCCTTTGGAGTCATGCTAATGGGAAATTGTCGATATTTTAAATAAAATACAACATCTTTGTACCACTCTGAATCATATATAGGCTTTCCAATTGAAACCAAAATCACTCCATTCAGGGCATCACTGTCCACAATGATCTTGTACAATCCTTTCCCTTTGAATACTTTCATAGGCTTGATTTCAATTTCATATTCTTGAATTTTATCCAGCCAATTTGCCCATTTCCATTCTCTTAATTGCTGGTTCAAAAGCATCTTTATTGGAGAGGATGGAACATATTCTATGACACGAGAATTTAAAATGTAAGTCCGAAAATGTGCTACTTCTTTTATGAGAGACAAGGCTTGCTTCTCCAATTCTGAGTATCTTAATTCATAGTCATGGAGGGTCTTACTCATAAAGATGATTGATAACTCTTCACCTTTAGCATTTATTTAAGTAAGGACTGGTGCTACAATGCTTTCTATGGAAAATGAATACATAATAAAGTCTCTTAGAAAATTCGGACTGATGAGCATCGATGTTGTAATAATTTCCTTTTTAATGTTATTAAGGGCATCCTGTGTATCCCAAGTGCACTTGAACCTTTGATATTTATTTAACAACACATTAATCAGTTTTACTATGCTCGCATAATCAGGAACAAATCTCCGCACAAAATGTATCTTGCCAAAAAATGATTGGACTCCTTTCTTAGAAGATGGAGGATTGAGTTCATTGATAGCCTTCACTCTTTCTGGGTCAATATACATTCCTTACTTACATATAATATGCCCCAACAACTTTCCCTTAGTTACAATGAACACACATTTCTTTGGATTCAAAGAAACCCCATACAATCTACATCTTTCAAAGAATTGCCTTAGATGATGAATATTTTCACATCTTGTCTTTGAATAGACAGTTAGATCATCCTGGAAATCCACCATGAATTTTCCTATCAAACCTTGAAATCCATGGTCCATATCCCTTTGGAAAGTGGCTCCAACATTTTTCAAACCAAATGGCATCCGAGCATACACATACGTCTCCCATGGTGTTATGAAAGCCGTCTTAGGCATGTCTTCCTCTGCAACTAAGACTTGGTTGTATCCAGAAAAGTCATGTAACATGGACATATAAGCAGATCTCGTGACTTGTTGAAGAATGAATTCCATGTTAGGAAGAGGATAATTATCTTTTACACTTGACTTGTTGAGATCTCTAAAATCCACACACATCCTAATCTCCCCGGTATTCTTCCTTACAACCACTGGATTTGAAAGCCATTCATAATGTCTGATGGGATATATTATTCCAACTTTCTTGAATTTTTCCAACTCATTTTTCACCAACGATTTTAATTTGGGATTCATCGTCCTTATTTTCTACTTAAAGGGCTTTGCTCCTTCTCTTAATGGAATAATATGCTGAAATATCGGTTTATCATAGGCTTTTAGGTCATCATAACTCCAAGAAAAAACATCAAAAAACTCTTTGAAAAAGGAAATATATTGATCAAGTTCTTCATATGTACATTCAACTCCCAAGTTGATGTACTTCGGGAACTATCGGTCCCAATAATAACTTTCTTCGTCTCTTGCACTTTTTTGACTGATACTTATTCAGTGAGACTTTTTGTATGATCATCTCTTGTGAAAAGAGATTCAGACTGAACACAATTATTTTGGACCGGTCGTAACGTCTTATGCTGGAATTTCAGAGATCTTGGAAATTGAGTTGTTTAACCATTCTTGAATATAATCCCTTAATGGGGAAACAATTACTTCTTGTTTTACTTTAATGTCAAGAAACTCTTTTTCAATTTCTCTAAAATCAATAGATAAAATTTTCAATGTATTTTCAATATCCTCATTTTTATTTGTGTACTCGACAAGCCAGATGTCAATATCATCATGTGTGAATTCAATCATAGTATCAAACTTTTCAGCTGATGCCCTTTTTAGTTCTTCAACTTGTCCTTCGAAATGTTGTCCAATCATGAGCATTGAATTTGAGAGATACTTAGGGTCTAAGACTTCAACAGTGGTTCCAACAATATCTACGTCAAGAATGTTTGAGTATGCTTCCATTTTCCTTCTTGATAAATCGGTTAATTGTGTTGACAGTCCCTTTAATACATTAATTCTCTCAATCCAATAGTATTTTAGTTGTTTGATGCAGCTAGGAGAAGGTAGATTTTATTTCTTTCTCAAATTCTTTGTCATTGTTGAAACCTTCATTGAAAACATCACAACTCTATCGGTGTAAAACCCTTCATCATTTTTCAAATATGAATTCAAGTATTCCCTGATATTCTGGATTCTCAAACTGAGAGAGGCAAAACATTTTGCCATATCCCGCATCTCTAAAATTAATGACATTCTTTTCTTGATATTCTATTTTACAAAATGTCGAGTATCAATAATCAAATTTGATATTCCATTAAATCTAGCACTTGATTATGGGGTTTCTTGAAAAAATTTCTTGGGACGAATCATGGAAATAGGGGAAGCTAGAATAGGTGGAGGCATGAGAGTTGCTTCCAATTCTTTAATTTTTTCTTTCAACTGAGCATTTTCGTCCTCCATAATTGCAATTGAAATGCTGAGTGCCTCTCCTGTAACTTTATGAATGGAAGACAATCTATAACGAAAAATATTTCGTGTATTAATGGTGGACTGCACTTTCCCACTTTTACTCTTCGTAGTTCTTTCAAAAACCAATTTTTTAGACTTTCTATCAAAAGAGGATTTTTGCATGGAAAACATTTCTTCATTGGAAAATGTCTCCTCCTGCACTATGAGTGCAAACGTTTTCTATACATTTCCTCTGGCGTGTAATTATACATCCGGGAAGGTGTTATTTTCAATATCCACATATAAGTCCATGTTATCCAATAATAAATCATTTTTTGGTGTGTTTGTTTCTCCTCCCTCTTGATGTGAATTAGTCCCTTTTCTTTTAATTTTTAGCTTGTGGGGGTTCTCCAAATTCCCCTAAGGAGGGTTTCTTTCTTCATCATCCCCTGAATTATTACTCATTATTTTTCTTGACTGTGATGTCCCAGGATGAATATTTGTCTTTGGTAAGGCACTCCTTGAAGAAACGACCGGTGACTGAGTGTTCTTCTCATTTGAAGGATCGCCTCTTTCCTTATGATGTTTTGTGGTACTTATGACAGTTTCTAAATCACCAGATTCTCTGTCATCTTATTTATTGTTAGGGTTATGGTTTTCATTCTCCTCTTATCTGCTTAGAACTGAATTTATAAGTGTAGGACTAAGTCCAATTGAAATCAAATGATTGTAGAAGAGATGACTCGGGTCAAAACCCTTGATTTCCTCGGCATATCTCAAGTTGGAATGATTGAAAAGGGTAGCATACTCGTCAATATTGGAAATTCCTCTGAGAAGCAGTCACCGACTTTCCACGGAAGAGGTATGAATTGATTTTTCCTTTTCTCAGAAAATGTGAGAAACCATAATTTATATTGTTTGGCTATTTCAATAATGAACAACTTATTAGATATATAATATGGTAGAAATATGGTTTTTTCGTTAGAACAAAAAACCTTGATGATATTGTAGTCCTCCATTTTTTCTATAATTCCTTTCCCTTTTAGAAATTATGACACTTCCAACGAGAGTCGCGAAGTGTCTTCACAAAATACTATTTTTTTGAACTTAAACACATAATCATTGTATACTTCATATAAATGATGGTCGGCCCTCTACCTCCATAAAGATTTATACCACATAGTCACGGGGTCCACCTTTACTCTAACTCTTTTAGAAACATTTAAACCCTCAAAAGTATGGAAATATGTAATAGCAAATAACACATAAGATGACATATAAAAAATATTCTTAGTTTTGAAAAATTTCGACTGCACAATAATCTCATTTGAAATAATATTCGACCAATTCAAGATTGGGTTTTCATGAACTATGAAATGTAGTATATATAATTCCAATCGAGGAATGGATTCCGTAGAATATTGACCATCAATCCAAGTAAATAATAAGGAAATTCATTTATAAGTATTATTCAAAGAACTTACTTGAATTCTATATATATCTTCTAGCATTGATGTAGGGTCATGCAAATATTCTTGAAGAATTTCAAATCCATTATTCTTTCCTTTTAGAAAATTTCTACATTCCTCCCCTTTGTAAACCATGTTCATCTCTGGTAATTTCAACATCTCCCTAAATATCGAAGGCACCAAGGAAATAGGAGAACTTCTTTGCAACATGATGACCCTTATTTTTTGGATAAACTTGTCGATGCACCAGGCGAGAATATCCTTGCATTCAAATACTTCTAGAACACAACCTGCGAGAACTATCCCTGAAGTATACACCTTGTTGTTTTCTTTACCAAGTAAACTTGAATAATACTAGTATGATCGGGACCAGTGATAGTTATGATCTTCTCTGGAGAAGAGGTTGAAGGTATCCCCACATAGCTATTGTTTTCTCATGACTAATCTCATGGAGTTGGCCAATGCTTCTTGTATTATTACTTTTGCACAATAAAACGATTTAGGTTATATTTTATTTTGATGGAGGCATTAACTAAAAATAAATGTAGCTATCCTCGATATAAACATCATTAATTATCGACCATTTCAAAAATGAATTTAGTAGTTAAGTCCATAAATATAACATTAAATGTGAAGGAAAGGACATGTAATGATGGGGAGTCTAAGTGAATGATTAGAATGGAAGGGTGGGCCCGCAAGTCCGAAAGTATGAATGGATGAAATGACTAAGTTTTGGGATACATCGAGTGGACTGAAGGATGAGTGGAAGTATAACATGTAGGTTCGCGAGTCTGAAATTTTGAAAATCCGTGATGCAAAAATAAAATAAGTGTTAGGTAGACTAATATAAAGGTAAAGAGAGAATAATACAAGTTTGAAAGTCAGCAAACATAGTGAAAATGACTAAGTGTGATAATATTGTTACAACAAAGAAAGAGAAAAAGAGGGGAATATGAGAGATTGAGGAAGGGGAAAATATAGAAGGGGAGTATAAGAGGTAAGAAAAGAAACAGGAAAAATAGAAATAAAGGGGAAGCACAAAAGGGGTTCAACATGGACCAACACCATTGAAATTGAAATGAGAGTAGAATGGCCACTAATTTTTATAGACCAAATATAAATGTGATTTGTACAATGATAAAACACAAAAGAGTAATGTTTGGTTGCAAACTATAAAAAAAATAGTTTCATGATTAAGCAAAACATCACTTTCCAAAGTGAATGGTAGTTTTCTTCATTTTTTTTGGAATCGTTAAATGTTACTTCAATGATAAAAAAAATGATATATAAAAGAAAGATAATTGTGGATGCATCTAATTTGAATAATTGAGGTGTATGAACAAGGTGATGTGATATTCTTTTTGTATTTTTTGATAAATAGTGAAAAATAGTGAAAAACACCTACACACAAGATTACATGAAGACAAAGGGAAGCCTCGTATCAATTTCAAATCAAGATAAGTAAGAAAGTTAAAAAATAAAAATGTTTTTGTGGAACATGTGTATTGGTGACTTTTGAGCCTAAAGAAGTCTTTTTGGGTCCCTATAAGCCCATTGGAATCTTGTAGGGTGCTTGGCCGGCATAACTCTAAGCGTTTAAGCCAAATATTGTTCCAACATCCCCCTTTAATTCACAATTGGGAAATATTAGGTATACAAACATTAGCCAAATTTACAATAAACCGCCTTTGAAAATTAGGTAAGGATTACAAATGATCAATTTTGACAAACTACTTGATCATGACAAGGTGAAAAACAAGGGACAAATGAGAAAGGTTACTAATGAACAATATTCAAAAGATGACATCAAACATAGTACTATTGTAGATGCATAAAATGACAAAACATTGACAATGATCTCATAAGTTCTCCAAGATTCTCCATGAAAAAGAATAAAATACACACTATGAAGATGGCTACATATCATAAATCTAATGAATATCCTTTGCAAAGGTGAAAAATGGGAAATATTTGACAACAATTAACATCAATTCTCTAATCAAGTGAAACAAAATAATGCTCTATAAACAACATATGTACCAAATGGTGTACCATCATAAAAGGTGTAAATGGAGAAACATAGGCTATTATAAAAATTGTCATATGAAGACTACACAATTTCCACTCAATGATGTAGTGAAATGTTTGAGTGGGATATTGTGTGTGAGGACCACATAAACACGATACAAAAGAATTTGCATCAAGGTATATATAATAACCTCTAAGTAAAATAAAATAATCTCGATATTGTGTAACCAATCCTTGGAAAGCACATCGAACCAACTTCAGATGTAATTGACAAAATCAAAAATAAATTCTATTTATAATAGTTACAACTAAAAGAAGGCATGTACCATATGATATATGATGGTTGGGAGGAATTTGTTGTCCTCCCCACCCAGGTTTAATTCTTGTAAATGACATGTCGAGCTCATAACGAGCATATATTTGTAATGTCTTCGAGCCTTGTTGTTGACATGCCTTGTGCCCTGAATATTCTAGGGTTTACTATGGGTACCATCATAGAAGCAAGGGAAATAGTTTCCTTGAAATTCATAATGAAGCATTAATAATACGTATTACTCGAAAGAAATTTGTTATAGACACTAATATGATTCGATCAACTCTTTTTAGGAAAACTTGTAATTGGAAATCTATGACCGATAATCCTAGAAAAAGAAGTATATAGGGTAGGTAGGGAGAGTTAGGGACCGACCGGTGGTACCTACCTAACTGATGGTGCTAATGGTGTAAAAATCCCACTTTTACCATTGTTGATGGGTATCTGTTTGGCTTAGATGCGGGATACCATAGAAAGTTTCTCCCAAAAAGAAAGATCTCATGGAATAGATTTTAGAGGGATCAAAAGGAAGGGTCATCGCTCAATGAATAAAATTTACTCTAGGGATAACAGTATGATTTTCCACAAGAGTTCACATCGATTCCCATTATAATATTGTCTAGTTCGGAATCGTGGAAAAGTGGGTAATGTGATACAATATCTTTCAACAATACTATGGGAGGTTTTGAAAAGGGATTTGGGGAGGAAATATTCCTTTTATTATTATGGGTTTCTAGATTCACTATGTTTGGTTTATTGATGTTTACATTTTGGACCTATAATCATACATAGTCCATATTCAGTCTGTGAAGAGAAATATAGATCAAGAAAAATATAAGAGAAAGAAACGTTGAGTTGGGAGCCTTACTTGAATCAATCCATTTCCATTAAAGAGAGTGGAGACATAATCAATGTTAAGCCAATGAATACTATGAGGAATGGACTTCTTTAGAAATCAAGGAAGCAATCACACTCCATCATGGAAATAGATAGTCATAATAAGAAAGTAAGTCCTCAAGACATTGGAAAAGGCCCAGTCCAGATTGAGTGCCTAGTGAGGTACTTTCAAAACATCATTGCTAAAGAAGGTATTCTAGTAATGATGCATTTTCATGCAACATCCATGTTATAGATATTATTGATTATATTGAGGAGAAAATAAGAGGTGGGTTAAATTTCAAGGACAAGCTTCTTCAAGTGCCAACCATTCATTTTTAGTGGATCAAATTATCATCAACATCTTGATGAGACATCAAAGGATTTAAATACCTTCAATGCAGAGTCACAAAGGGATTGCACTCAAAGAATCCCCTCTTTTTGTCATAAATTACTATAGGAAAATTTAAAAATAAATCAATTGAGGAACTTGCAAGGGGTTAACTAAGAAAGAATCCCCTCTTTCATATTCAAAATTGAAAGAATTGTTTTCACTAACTTATCAAAAATTAAATTAATTAAATATTAAATGAAGTTATTTTAATTTCTTAATATTTATCTATAAATTATTAGTTATCTAGATTTAGTAATTTGAACAATTTAACAAAGTACTCTAACACTGAAGTGAAAAAAAAATCATTTTATACCAAATTCTATATAAAAAATATTACTTTATTTAAATTATCAAGGAAAGTTAATTTTATAAATTTTTCTATTTGGTCAAGTTTTAAAAATAAATAA
>ML777420.1:173530-185731 GCA_009831015.1 Picea engelmannii
AGAACATCCGGGGGGGGTCCAGAATTCAATCTCAGCCGTGGATCTAGGCACCGGAACCTCATCCGTTCAGATGCGCACCTTTTTTATCTCCGATTCTTGAATCTCCCCCCACAGTTAAAGGTAGAACGGTCAGGGGGAGGGGGGGGGGGTTCGGAAAAACTTGTCAACCGTAGATCTGAGCGCCCGCATCTGTGCCATTCAACTATGCATTGTCTTTATTCTGTGAGCGCAAAGTCATATGTTCTCCAAAAACTTAGGATAAGTGCATTATGTGGGTTTTTCCAAGTTGTCCCCGTTTTTATCACCATGGGAGGTTAGACATCAAACCTTTAAACATCAAAGGTATGACTCAACATTGATCATCATGCTTGTTTTATTGAGATAAAGCAAACTACCCTATGCTCTACCCTAATTACCTATGACATTTATCCCAGGTTAAACTATTAGACTAAGAAGTTACTCTATCCTATGGTTATTTGACCAAGATTAGGTGGTTTGGTCAAATTTATTCACTAGCTAACGTAAATCACTTGGCTAAGATTAAACAGTTTAGCCAAGCTTATTCACTATTCCTATCAACATCAATTTAAAAGGGCTTGGCCATGCTTAAACTATATGGACCAAATCATTGTTATTGCATGGTGCTCTATTGAATTTCTTTTAAGTCCTCTTTTATTCTCTTCTTTTTCTCAAATTATTTACAGAATGGAAAATCATTTGACAAACAAAACACTAAAGTGATAATATTTCAGTCACCAATTGATCCTATAAATTATAGGTTTATAACAACGGCTCCACTTGGGGATGGTATTCTCCTTGTGAAGTACCAAGAAGCCTGTTTCCTGATGTTCTGAAAAATGTTCTCCACAGTTTCCTTTGTTGTCTGATTTGTTTTATTTTTGAAAGTTTGATGACAATTTTCAGTGGCTTAGGGCATTCTCTGCGGGCTTCAACCATCTGATCAAATTTATTCACTAAAAACTTGTAAGAAAAATGAAATGTTTTGTACAGTGGAAAAGTGTGACTGAAGGTCCCTACTGAGGAGGTGAATAGTGCTTCAACATTCTACCATTCATAGGTCCTCCTGGCAGATTGGTCCCATCACTGTCGTTGAGCAGGAAGGCATTATTTCCTCTGAATGCATGAATTATGTAAGGTCCCTTCCATAGACTGTCGAATTTTCCATGCTTCCCCTTATCTTCATTTCGGGCATCGCATCTCAGAACTAGGTCACCTATCTCAAAGTCATCTTGCTTGGTTCTTTTATCAAAGATCCTTTTAATGCTTTCTTGGACAACCTGAGTTTTTTTGTATACTTCTTCTCTAGACTGCTGCAAGTGGATCATCTGGTTTATCCTTCTTTGAGAGTCATTCGGTTCAGCTTGCATCTCTTGCAACAGTTTCGTGATAGGAACCCCTAAGGAGGTAGTAAAAACTACTTCAGTGCCATAGACCAACTGATATAGAGACATAACAATTGACCTTTTGGTGGTCAGTTTGTCGGCCCACAGTGCAAAAACCAGCTTGTCAGCGAAAACCAGCTTGTCATGCCATGACTTTTTGTTTTCTTGCAACGTCTTCTTAATAATTTTCACCAGGGTTTTATTGGATGACTTCGCCAACCCATTTCCCTGAGGGTAATAAGTGGTGGAATGTCCCAAACTGATATGATACTGGTTGCAAAAATTTATGAGCTTCTTGGACCGGAAAGCAGCTGCATTTTCAGTTATAATCTTTCTTGGACACCTAAAATGAGACAAGATATTATTTTCTATAAATTTAATAATAACAGAATCAGTAGCTTGCTTTCTTGGTACGGCTTCGATCCATTTTGTGAAATAATATGTAGCAGTAAGAATCCACCTGTGTTGGCCCAAAGAGGGAGGATGTATTTCTCTAATAAAGTCTAATCCCCATTGCTGGAAAGGAGCTTCAATAGAGATTGGTTTCAGGAGAAAAGGGAGGAGCTTCTTTTTTCCCTTGAACACCTGACATTTATGACACGAAGTCACTTTTTGATGCACATCAGCGAATAGTGTAGGCCAATAGAATCCAACTTTGAGAATTTTACTAGTTGTGATCTTACAACTAAGATGGCCACCATAGTCTCTTACATGAAAATCCTGCAATACTTTGTCAGCTTCATCCTTTAACAGACAATTCAACAAAATACCTCTAGGATCTTTCCAATATAGATTGCCTTCTAGAATGAAAAATTTTAATTCTTTCAATTTCAAAAACCTATCTTTAGTTTTGGTCAGACCAGGGGGAGCTTGTAAGTTATGCAAAACAAAAATCAAGTCTATGTACCATGGAGAGTTCAAAAATACCTCTTTCATGTTTGGAGTTGCCTGCTCTCCTTGTTCGTCTACTACAGCTAAGAAATTAATATCAAGAGCATGGAAATTAGACTCAGCCATTAACTTTGCTAGACCTTGACCTTTAATCACTTTAGTAGGCTTAATCTCTATATCATACTCCATAATGATAGAAATCCATTTTCCTCTTCTTCCATCTAGATTGTCCTATGCTAAAATGTCCTTTACTAATGCGTTTGGAACGTATGCAATGGTGTAGGAATGGAGAATATACACTCTAAAATATTTGATGGCTTTTACTAGGGAAAAAGCTTGTTTCTCCATTATTTTATAATTCAAAGTAGAATCTCTTAAAGATTTACTGAAAAAGGCTATGGGTTGTTCATACCCTTCGCTGTTTTTCTGTAGTAATACTGTTGCAATAGTATGTTCTGAAGTGAAAGAAAAAAGTTAAAAATCTTTGGTGAAGTCAGGACTGATCAAGACTGAAGCCTGTGTGAGTGCATGTTTAACTTGTTCAAAAGACTGCTTGGATTCAATGTCCCATTTTATTTTTGTGTCCTTGTTTAACATGTTGGTGATGCTTCTGAGAAGCTCAGCCAGGTTAGGAATGAATCTCCTCACAAAATTTATTTTTCCAATGAAAGACTGTAACCCTTTGATATTCCTTGGGTGTTCCAATTTCTGAATGGCTTCTATTCTGTTGGGATCTATCTTAATACCGTCCTTAGAGATTATGTGTCCTAATAGTTTACCTTCCTCTAATCTGAAAAGGCTTTTCTTAGGGTTCATAGAAATCCCAAATTTCCTGCATTTCTCAAACACTCGTTTGAGATGTCGTAAGTGCTCATCATCGGATTGGCAATAAACAGTTACGTCGTCCAGATAAATGACAATAAATATTTCAAGTTCTTCCACAAAAGAGATGTACATCTCTCTTTGGAAAGTGGCCCCAACGTTCATCAACCTGAAATGCATTTTCATGTACATGAAGGTACCCCAAGGTGTTGTGAAGGTTGTTTTCTCTTGGTCATTTGGATGAACGAGAACCTGGTTATAACCTGAGAAACCATCTAGTAAGGAGATTTGGCTGGATCCAACTACTTTTTGTAATATGTGGTCCATTTTTGGCAATGGGTAGTTATCTTTTAGGGAAACTTTGTTCAAGTTTCGAAAATCAATGCAAAGCCTGATTTCCCCAATTTTCTTTCAGGTTGGAACCAGATTTGCAACCCACGTGGAAAAACGTAAGGGAACAATGATTTTAGCATCATACATCTTTTTGATTTCTTTTTCTATCAGGGGAAGTAACTTGGGATTGATTCTCCTAAGTTTCTGTCTGAAAGGTTTTTGATCTTATTTTATCAGGATCCTATGTTGTATGATACTTGTGTCATAAAATTTTAAATCTTCGTAACCCCAAGCAAACACGTCTGAATATTCCTTGAAAAGTTCAATGTATTTGAGTTTATGCTCAGGGGGTAATGATTTGGAAAGTTTTACCATCTTGGGTTTCTCTTATGTCCCTATGTTACAGTCTTCAACCTCTTTACCACTGGCTTCAATTTTTGGTTTTTTAGCTACATCATTAAAATCAAATAAGTCTTCTAACGGAACTAAACCCCTAGGTAAAACATTACTCTTTAAATGAAAAACGTCAGATTCTATCTCATCTTCACCTAACTCTCCTGAATCTATTTTATTTACACTATCATTTCCAAAATTATATTTATACACATTTTCATCGTCGTTTTCTAAGTCTATGTTTGTATACTCAAAATCATTTTTACATTGTAGAAAATCTTCAATTTGATCATCGTTCCCAAATACTTGCCAGTATCTGATGTTATCCAAGATATTCGGTCTACACTTCACCTTCATCGTGTATGGGCGAGTGGAACGAAAGGGTATCTTGCACGTAGCTGCCGACATGGCTAATCCATCTGCTAAAATGTTCTGTCCCCTAGGCATCACCTGCAAATCAACTTCAGTGAAACATTGAAGGGCATCCCAAACAACATTCCTATAAGCTCTAAGCCTTGGATTTTTTGCTGCATACTCACCTTTAATTTGTTTAATAATTAATTCAGAATCACCTCTTACCATGATTTGTTTGGCACCGACCTTCTTTAGTAGTTTCAGACCGAGCATCAAAGCTTCGTACTCGGCTATGTTGTTAGTGCATTGAAAATTCAGTTTGTAAGAATGGTTCTCCGAATACATGAATTTGTGATTGTGCAACCAAACTCCTGCTCCAGCTCCTTCTTTACTTACAGCTCCATCGAAGTCCATACTCCAAAAATATTCTAGTAAATCTTCACTTACTACATTTTCTTTTCTTTCTGCCTCAGTGATTTCATGGCTTTCTTTCAGATTGAATGTATCTTATTCCAGCTGAGCGATTTGTTCTCCCGTATCATCATCATTATATAGGATGAAGGAATCTAGATCGGAGTGTGCAACATACAGAGGATAGTTATGTGGATTTTCTTGGCTGTTGACCATATATTTCATCAACGTCTCTCTGTACAGTCTTCTTTTTTGCCCAAATACTGGGATGGTGGCATATGACATATCCAACTACAAAGTGCCTTTCAGTTTTCCCCCCCAAGACCTGGACAACAACATACCATATTTCGGGGGAATGTCCATGACCAAAAAATCCATAACCATTCTTTTTGCTGGAATCTGAACCAGAGTGATACATAAGTCCTTGATCAACCTGATACATTTGACTTTGATGGAGTCGAAAGAGTGTAAATCCTTGTAGGGTCTGGTGACCTCAAGTCCCAGCTTTTCCATTACTGCTTTAGGCATCAAGTTGTGGGAAGCACCAGAATCTAACATAGCATTGTGCAGAATCAGATCGTGTATATTAAGGTTGACGTAAAAAGGGACGACATCACCAGTGTCATTTTGACCATCAACTTCAGGGCCAAAAAGGAGTTCAGGTTGATCGTCAGTAAGATTTACCGTGTCTGAATGATTAGCTGATCCAACAGTCAAGGCCTTCATACCCATCTTTGGCTTAATGCTCAGTGCTTTGATCACCTATGATCGATTAGCGTTCTTACTCATCAACTCGGAAAGGGGAATGGGAATCTTCACTTTGGCTAATTCCCCTTCAAGGCTAAAAGGAGCAGGTGTTTTGCTTTGGCTCAGCAATTATGATCTGTCTACCATAGCTTTCTGGATGGAAGGATTTGGTCGGTTGGTTGATGAAAACTCAGTTTGTGTTGGTATTTGTAAAATGGTGGGGTTTCCCTTTTTTGGAGGTTCATCATTACCTTTCTCAAGGATTTTCTTGGTAGAAGGCTCCGAAGTTTTCTTGGTTTCAATTGTCTTCTTCATTTCGGTTACCTTTTTGGGGAGTTTTCATCCATCTTTTTGCTTCGCAGATTGTACTGCCTGTGTACCTCCATAATTGAATTTTCAAATGCCTTCTCCTCCACTTCTGTCTCCTCTACTTCTTCACTCAACTATGTTTGAGAAAGCAGGAAAAGTTCTTTCTCTTCCTGAGTAAGAAAAATGGCTTCATTGTCGTGAATGCTCATGAGGCTTATATGGGTGTAATATAATTCTTCAATTATATCTTCACCTTCATCGAAATCATTTTCCTGTAGGGGTGGTCTGATATGTTGATCATGACCCCTCTATTCTATTTGATCCCTAGGATCTCTCTGCCTGATTTGAGGAGGATTTATTCTGAAGTTAGGGTTCCAGATTTGTGGAGCAGGTTGGTTTTCTCTAGGAGGATTTCTTTGGCTATAGTAAGTCTCTCCATCATCCTTTCCATTGCTCTAGCTAAAGAATCCAATTTGGTGTCAGAAGAGGATGTGGAAGTTTCTTCTTTAATCATGACTCTCCTTTCCATCCTCTATCGTGCCCTTCTGGCCAAAGGGTTGGCCTCTACACTTATTGCGCTTTTCTGCATGTCCTCCAGGGTGGTGGAGTTTATTTCCCTTAATTGATATGACATATCAGCGTCGAAACCATCAAGGAATTTTATCAATGCCAAGTCTTGTGGGGGTTTAATATCGACTAGAATTGCATTGTACAGATTGTTGAAACAATTGTAGTAGTCTTGTACTGTCTCACCTTGATTCCTTCTGATGTTTTCATATTCTGAAAAGATCTGAAGAGGGTTTTTATTTACCTCCCATCTATCCAAAAAACTTATTTGAAACACTGTAAGGTCGAGCACTGAGGAAGCACGCAAGCCTTTGTACCATTTATTAACATCCCTAGTTAGACTCTATGCAAATAGCCTCATTTGAACATCAGCTTCATCTACTTCCTGTAAGTCAAAATAGTCATTCATTTTATCGATGTGTTGTTGTGCATTCAAGGGCCCTGTACCATCGAATTGTGGGAGTCTCATTTGATAATCCTGGGGCATAGCATGTAGAGGTGCGTCCAACACCAAGGGAGAATATCTGGCTGCCATGATAGGTGGAGGAGGCTGAACAACAACCTGGATGATAAGTGGGGTAGTAACAGAAGATGAGGAGGATGAGGGACTAGCTGGCACATAGTGAGCGGTTTGGGGTTTTGCAGTGGGAGATAGTATTTCAGGGGTCTGGGGTTGCAGGATGGTTGGATCTAAAACGATTTCGATCACAATGCTATCAAATTTCATTCTAAACAGGCTTTGTTCAAAAATGGTGTCAAAGTCTAGATCTTGAAAGGAAACAAGTTCCTCTGGGAGAGAAGGGGACATGTGAAGGGGACTATGACTCCCTAAACCTTCTGCAATGGTCTTCTTTCTGAGTAACTGTTATGGATTATCAGTTGCTACTGCAACTTCTGGGTCTAGGTGGGATCGAGTATAAGTTCTTTTAGGAGCCAAATTTTTATATTTTTATAAATTTTTACTTTTATGAGTCCGAAAATACTATGTACAAGCCTTTAACAAACTCTGAACATTATTTCTTTCTCAGATTTATAATTTGTTCAAAAACAAAGTTTTCCTCTAGAGAAAAAGAAAACGTGGGGTTGAAAATCTGTTCTTCCCTGGTGGAGTCACCACTATGTTAACGCTCTGTAAATTCCCAGAGGTTGTCAGGGTAGAAGAAATTTACCAAGGGTAACTTTATCCAACCACTTCAAAACTGGAATCTAGCCCTGCTAGCTTCAGAGAGGGATCTCTCTATATGATTTAGATATATTCTAACTTCAAGATATTAGGCTAGTTAAATAGAATAATATTGAATAGTTTGTTGTTGTTTGTTTTTGTTAAGTTGGCTGAAAGGGTTTTACGCCTCCATTGGGCTATGGGGCCTGTATTATAAATATAGAAATTTAAACAGAAACTAAAAGATTTTTTTCACGGGGAAAGATAATGCATTCTTTGGATTATTTAGAAGTAAAATGATGAATAGTAGAAAAAGATGAGAAAATCAATTAAAGTAAAGAATCATTTAAGAATTTCTTCATTGTAATATCAGAAAGATAAACATTAATATCTTTCAAAGCCATAAATAGGGTATACAAAGATAAATCCTGCAACATGCGCTACTTTAAAAGATTAGACTAGAAAACAATGTGACAACTGAGCAAGAAGAACATTTAACATAGAAAAGAAAACATCACCAATGAATAACACGCAAGAATCCTGTGAAACGTCCCTTTTGTATTACTGGAAGATCTCTTGATAAAAATTATAGTCTTTTTGGCTTACAGGGCATAAAAATAAACCCTTGGTACTTCAAAGTTTGAACTATTTATAATCAAAATTACATACGATCCTGTCATTAAAGATCAGGACGTGGAAAATCTAAATTTAGCTAACTAACTTAACAAGATACAAAAATTTAGGAAACTGTTTGATGATGTGTTGAAACTTCATGTTGATTTATGGGGTAAACCGTTGGTGGGGCCTTTGCACGACCTCGTCTGACTGGATAGCTGGCTAGGCTTGGACACCTCATCTCCTACTCAATTCGATTGCAAATCTCTTCCCATTGAAGGTGACTGGGAATGATGACTTTGAGTAGTCTTCAGTATACTTCATCCATCTCTGTGTACTTGGAAAAAGTTGGCTTGATGATGAAGATGTACCGGATCTCATGTTGTATGCTGATGTCTAATTGTAAAGCATCTAAGAACACCTTGCTTGTGATACTGCCTTGTATTCCTGAGAATTTCGAGCTATCTTTAGCCACAATGGATAGTTTCTTTTTATAATCAGCAAGTGTCATTAACTTGTCATTTATGACTCTTAAACTAGGAAGGCCTTTCTTCTGTAGAGCTTCAATTTTGTTGAAAAATCTTTGCAGTCCTATGTCCATGGTCTGGACATTTTCCTCCAGCTGTAGCATCAATCCTCTTTTGGTCAAGACCCTCTTGACCTCAAGGATGGTCTCTGTTCTATCTTCAATTTTCAAATCCTCTATCTCCTCTATGGTTTTTGAATTCAGGAACTTAATGATCTCAGTGGCTTCTGTGGGCATCTCTCCCAGTTCTCCTCTTATCTTCTCAATAGCCTGCTTACTTCTTTGCACTAGTTTGTTTTGATCGAACATGATTTGTATCATAGGCCATATTTCATTCATGGACTTGGTGATATCCATCCAGACACTTTCCTTAACCTCAGCAAGTGTTTTGCCTGCCACTGTTTGCTTTTGAAGCTGTTGTAATTCCTATTTGATCTTGTTTGATGTTTGTTTCTCCTTGGACTAGCTGGTTTGGTAGGATGACTTGAGTTCCTGAAGATTCTCAATCTCCTTTTTCAGTCTACTGATCTATGTTTCTTGCAAATTCATCTCTTCCATGGATTTCACTAGTTCTACTATTTTCTCCAGAGTTGTCAGTGGAGTTGCTGAAGGAATTTATGCCGCAGACACCGTGCTTACTCCTATGAGTGGAACTGCGCTCAATGGAATGACTTCCATGAGCTTTGATTGTTCCTTCTCTTTTACTAACCTTTCCAATTCTGCTTCCATCTCCTTCAACTGTGCATTCTGCTCCATGATCAACTCGAGCATCGCATCCTTTTCCCCTTCTATCTCAGCTATCTCCTTAGCCTATGCATCTTCCATTGGTGGCAGTTTCAATTGTTTCCTCAGAGATGCTATATCAACATTTTTCTTTTTAAGCATCTCCTTGACTGTTTTCACATTCGAGGGATCATACCCGATCTTGAGGACCAATTCTTCCAACATCTTAATTCTATTATCCTTTGCGAAGGATCATATCTTTTCTAATTTCAGCTGTGTCTGGACATTGCTCATGGATACTTGTAGCTTAGTGTCCGCAGTAGAAGCATTTGCCAACATGGAGAAAACCATTTCTCCAGTTTTCCTGTGCAGATCCATTTGATCAGCAGGATGCACATCTTTAGTCTGAAATTTGAATGTTTCCCTTTTGTAATCGCTGATTACTTTTGGGTCTGGCACCTGTGCTTGTAGAAATGCCATGTGCATTCTACCCTTCTCAGTGTCGAATGTAGACAATAGTATGTGTTGTGAAGTTGATGTTTTCTTCTAGAACTGAGCATAAGTACTACTAGTCAGCGTCTAATTTTTCTTTTTGATCATATCATACTTCTCAAAAACACTCAACTTTGGTCCTACTTTTCTCGGCTGGTCGACGGGTGGAGTATCAGTGGGATTCTTGGAAAAAACTGTAGTCATGATCTGTTTGTTGCTTGTACTAAGAAGCGACCAATCATCCTTCATAGTTGCGGTGGATTGGGTTCCCTTTTCACCAGCCGTATTAGGTGCATCACTGGTTTTTGGCCTCTTGGTGTGTAATTGAAAATCTTTAGCCGAGACTTCGGTGATGGAAGGTGAAGTATCCTTCCTAGGTATTTTCTCCTTGGGAGCATGTGGTGTAGTAGTCCGTGAGACGATGACCGAAGGGTCCTACTGTTCTATCTCAACCAAAGTGTTTGGCTCCCATTCTGTTTGATTGGTGAACTTCTCCATCTCAAGCTTGGGTGTATGAAAATATGGAATATTTTTATTTTTAACCCTCATTTCTGAAATTATCCCTCATGGGTCATAGTTCCATATGAAACCCACCTGAAACTTCATATCCTTCAATAGTCTATCTGCTTCCTCCTCGGTGCCTCGACTATTGCATATGAAAGACCCAATCTGCCCTTTAATTCTAAGCTGTTGCTTCTTTTTCAAAGACACAAAATGTATGTCATATGAGTTAATCATTTTTCTTATGTACTCCAGATAAAATATCCTCATAGGTAGATACTTGGGCAGTTTGTATGGAGCCCACTCGCATACATAAAATCTGATCTTAGTGTGGTTTTGGTAAAGATACATATCACTAGTTTTAGCTAGACCTGAGAGGTGTAAGATCCTCTAAATCTCCTCGTTTATTCTTGGTTTGGGTCTACCACTAAGCATTCTCACCACTAGATGGTAAAACTGCTCAATAAATTGTTTGAGGCTGAATTCTCTGGAATATTGCCTGAGTAGCAAAGTCCACATTGTTACCGCCTGCGACCTTCCATCCCTGTCCATCTTCTGCATTGAAAAGGAGAATTTGTCTGCTTGAAAGAAAGTGAACATGTAAGCTAGTATTGAGGAATACCAGAACATGCCTTCTGTGGTGAAATTTGCGAACTGCTCATGAATATTGTCCGCCAGGAAAGTGCTATAGTCGAACTGAGTGGTGGGTCTTTCA
Organism: Picea engelmannii; assembly: GCA_009831015.1. Taxonomy (NCBI): domain Eukaryota; kingdom Viridiplantae; phylum Streptophyta; class Pinopsida; order Pinales; family Pinaceae; genus Picea; species Picea engelmannii. Next base: position 184,495 of record ML777420.1, read on the forward strand.
TCTGTGGAGAAAATGGATAGAAAGCCCAATATGGGTTCATCCACCCATTGATCGGAAAAATACCCGAGAAGAGCATAGAGTGACGATATTACTTGGTTTCCCTTCACTAAGAACAGGGAGGGAGGATATGAGGGATTTGTCTTATGGAGCTGAGGGACTTATGGGAGAAAAAGCTCGAAAATATGAGCTCTCTGAGGGAATGATAATTTATGGTATAGTTCTGTGATGATTTTAATATTGAAAGGGGAGGCAGATTCAGCTCTAGGTATCTGCATCATCTGATCAATGGCCTCTGGTGTAATAAAAAACAAATTTTCTCCTCATGAAGATACTACGGCTCTCTAGTCGGGGATGTAGTGGGCCTGGCATTTGAGGGAAAATTGGGGGAAATGGTGAATCTGGGGGAAAAGATACAGGGGAAGGTTTGACTCCCAGAGCCCAATTTCATCACTCTGGTCCAATAAAATGTCCTTTAGTCGGGATTGTAAATCTGTGAAGTCAAATTCGCATCTGGTGTCTGAAATCAAATGATCTTTATCGGCCAAATGAATCCTGTCGAGATCGACAGGAAGCGAGAGGAAAGGATTTTCCTCGGCCTCTGCTTTCTTTGATTTTGGCGCCATCACTGTAAAAATACTTGCAAGTCAAACAAACGTTAGTGGGGATGACTGTGGTCTCAGACGATTGACTGAAACGGGGATTAAAACAGGGAAAAATATTCTCTGGTGCGGCGACAGGGTAAATAATGAGAGAATGAAGGGTAAAGGTAGTTTTGAGCAAACGGATACCCATTGGGCGCGAGAGGCATCTCAACAGGCTTAACAGATAAGTTGGCCTATAATAAATTGCCAATGAGTCTTTTGAAGCGTGAGATGGTAGGTGACAATGAATGACAGATACGATCGGGTGACATGGAGGATGTTGATTGGGGCTTGACCATGGTGAAGGGACTTGTAACGGGTGAATAGGGTGGAACAGACTGATAGGTTTATGGGATGTGATCTTTAGGGGAAAATGATGTCATGGGATGACGGGGTATGTCAGAAAATTATAAGTGGTAAGTAGTAGGATTCAGGACCAATGGATTCCTACCACGTGGAGATAGGGGCCCGCCAGAAAAACTCCATTCCAGACAACCCCCCTCCATTAAAAACAGACTGGTCAGGGGGGGTCCGAAAAACACCAGTAGTCGTCGATTAATGCACCTGCCCCTGGACCGTAGATCTATGCGCGATGT
>ML777420.1:198769-209045 GCA_009831015.1 Picea engelmannii
CCATTTTGCTTTGCTGTAGGTTATTCATTTTCAGTATGCATTGAGTTAGAGAACGGCCTGTGGACAGAGAAGGCAGGGCCCCCTTCGCTAGAAACAGAGCTGATGCATTGTGTTTACAGTAGATTTCATATTTGATTTCATCTTTCAGCAGTTTGCTCAGTGGTTTGATAGAAGTAGTATTTCATTTCATTACAACCAAGGGTTTAGCATTATCTTTCCAGCTAGTGATTTCATTTCTTCAGTTTTCACATTTAGAGTAGTGCAAACGCGTGCAGAACAGAGTAGAGTACAGTAGCTTCTTTCAGTGAGTTTCTTTTAGCAGTTCAGAGAGTATCTTGGCATCCTTTAAACCCCCTCTTCACCCCTGCATTTCCTGTGCTGGTTCCTCTAAGTCTACCTTCCTGGGTTGACAATTAAATGTTGATTTACATGGTATATCTGTAGCTCGACAACATTCTTTTTGTAGTGTAGTGACTATGTGCTGATGCAAACCGGCTAAAGATAAATCATCTATTTCAACATTTAGCTTTTCTAGTCTTTCTCTAACTAGATATGGAACTTTACCAGGCATGACAGAGAGATAATTTCTAAGATATGCAATATTTTATGGATCTAGGGTGCGGTAAAGAAGATCTTGCATAGTGCAGAGGAATTCAAGAAGTTGGCTTATATGACATAATCTTTGACTCATAAATGGATTGGCATAATGATCAAAATCAATGTTGATATTTCCATAAAATTCATGAACTATTTCTTTGATCAGTTCATCAACTGGAGTATTGTGATTCATGATCCTAATTTTATTTGTTTCACTTACTCTGTCCCACCAGAATGAAAGGTTTCCCGTGAAACCCCATGTCAATCTTAAGGCCAATTCATTCCATGCTACATGATTTCTATAAATAGATTTCTGGGTTCTAGCCCAATCTTTCCATTTTTGAAAGATAATCATCATCTCGTTTCTTGATCTATAGTTTATGTTAGACATGGGAGTAGGGCCTATATTTTCACAGCTAAAACTTGCATGCTCGTTAGAATTTGCAGGGTCAAATGGCACTTTCTTACTTGAACCATACTTTGCATTGCACCATTTTTCCCATGTAGTTTGGAAAGGATTTCCTGCTGCATCATCTTCAGAAGATCTAGGGCCAGTAGAAGACTATCCTTCATTGATTCCTTTTATGCATTGAGGTACAAGGGAAATCTTAGGAAAAGTTTGTTCAAACTCAAATATCTGTGATTTTACTAGGTCTAACTTTTCAGAGGCTAGTAATGCTTTTTCCACAATCCTATGATGTGGTCTTAAATAATCAGTACTCAGTTGTTTTAATATAAGATGTCTTTGTTTACTAGTTGAGTCCAATAATCTGACATAAGTTTGTTCTGCTAATTCAGAATATGAGATAGGAGAAGGAGGACTTCTTTCTTTTGCAAAAGATTCTTTCAAATCTTGTATGGCAGGTTGGATAATATCCAGTTTTTCTGTGAGCTGCTTGAGTTGCTCAACAAAAAATTGTTGATGATGCTCCATATTTTCCAAATCTGAATGGATACCATTTATATGACTTTTAGTTTGTAAGACATCTTGTGCAAGGTCATCCAGATTTTGAGCTAGGCATACAAACTGATAATTAGAATAATTTTGCAATCTAATCAAGTCTGATGATTTTTCAGCATTAACCTTTTTGTACTAAATAAAACCAAGATCTGCTGCCAAAGAGTTATCTTTGAATGTAGGAGTAAAATTTCCTGGTCCAAGATTTCTCTGAGGTAGTGGTGAAGTTATTTCTTTATCAGCTCTTGGGAGTGGGTAATGCATCATATTGATCTGCCTCGGAGCTGAAATCTGCAAGCATTCGACACAGTTTGAATGTTGTCTGAGATGATCAATATTAATAGAGAATGTTTTAAATGAAGAGGAGGATGAAACAACATCTGAAACAACATGTTTTTCAGGGATCTAAGTAGGTATGCATGCTTTACATAATCTACATTTTGATGATCTAGTTTTATGTTGTATCAAATGGTTGTCCAATTCAGATCTACCAGGCACTGGTTTATAAATAGGGTATTGGACTGTAGAGCTAGAGGTAGAATCTTGAGAACCAAATGATTGTCTTTCATAGATTCTTGTAGGAATTCTGTCAATTCTACTACTATTAGATCTACCAATTTTTAGTACAGGATTCCCTTGGGAGTTTGACTCAATTGAAATTTTTTGGGTTTTCGATGGAAGGAATTTGGGTTGGAGAGCTTGATAGTCATCTTTCCATTCATCTGTGATAGTGAGTTGAGAAAAACCCAAAGTCAAAGGAGTGACATTTCCAGGACCAACCACCACGCTCTCAGATTTAGCGCATTTGAGGAGGTTAGGGTTGAGTGTTGGCATTGTAGTAGATACAAAACAAAGACAGGTTGTAGTAAGCAACTGGGCAATGTCAGAGGGGGTTTCCATGTCAAAACCTGAGAACTATACATAGGCTTGAAACAGAGAATAGATGAACGGATCTGTAAGTGAAACCTGATACCGTGGGAGTACAGAAGACCAAACGGGGCCATTATGTAAAGGGGATTATTTACAACTGGAGACCATTCATAAGAGATTAATCATGTCTTCTACTATGAAGCATCTACACATATCGTATTTAGAGTTTTCCAAATACATGGCTCTACACATCTCGTATTTGAATTGATTATGTCTTGAGTCTAAAACACAACATAATGCTGAGGTATTTAAACTAGGACGAACCAGAGGATTAATGTCGAACTGTAATAGTCCAAGATGTACATACTTATATCCATGCTCTAATCCCCAATCTATATCTTCTTGCTTTAAAAGAGGGTCTATCCAAGTGACAGAGGTACATTCACAGAGCAATAAGGGATTAAAGTGGTAGCTCTTAAATTAAACATGGGTAAATCATATACTTTTGAAGGTTCTATTTTAGGCATAGACCAATTTACATCTAGTTCATATTCTTGGGCTAATAACCGAGTATTATATAGAGGGTCTGAAGAACTAGAACTTAAAAGTCTCTTAAACCATGTGGGTTTCTTGAATTTAGCTTCTGAAGAAAGATCATAGGAGGATTGACTAGTGTTCTTGTGGGAATCCATAGTATGCTACTGCAACTTTTGGCGAAATAAATACAGGCAAGTAAATATAGCAGACGGTAAGATTACCACTTACAATGGGAAAAAGACGATACGCAAGTCCTTACGCCTTCCTGTGATTTTCTGGTTGCTTTTCCATCTTACAACAACGGCTGGAGACCATTCATAAGAGATTAATCACGTCTTCTGCTATGAAGCATCTACACATCTCGTATTTAGAGTTTTCCCAAATACATGGCTCACACATATAGATCCACACAATAACAATAGTCCAGATAACATGAAGATCTTTATTATTTCAGAAGAAAATACACATGCATGGCTTTGATACCAATTGGTATCAAGCAAGAAGATATAGATTGGACAGAATGTATCAAACTCTCATAGGATCATAAAAACCCTCACATGCATATGGTTGTTGAATTTTAAGGACTGCTTGATGCCTAGTTTCCATTTTGGCATGTACCAGACAATGTTGACTGTAACAATTTTTGTATATTATTAATATATAAATAGCCCAAGTTACAAAAAAAAAAAAAACATGTTAACTTATCAAATATAAATTTAAGTAAGTTTCTTTCCAATCTTTTTCATCATAAAGAAAAATATTAAAACAAATTAATTAATTCCTTAAAATTAATTAATGTCATCTTTATGATATTAAAAAGATACACGATGAAAAACACTTTCTCTTAAAATATTCTAGGTATACCCACATTAAATTTCAATCTCAATTCTAAAACATTTATAATATTAATGAACTTCATAACATGTTAACTTGTCAAAATTATAGATTTAAGTAAGTTTCTCTCCAATCTTTTCAATCATAAAACAAAATATCAGAACAATTTAATTAATTCCTTATGAGATTTTGTTAAAGATGCAATAAATCAATGTTGGTTAACTATCATCATCAACACCAAAATTTAATACTTTTTTACATATCTATTTTTATTTTTTACTACATTTATATGTATTATATTATTTTTAAATTATAATTAAATAAAAACTATAAACACCTTATAAATCGATGAAAATAGAGATATTTTAAAATTATAATTAAATAATATATTTATTTATTTAAAAAATTAAAGAAAATTGATATCAACAAGTCACAATTTACAATTGTATTTTATAAAATAATTTAAAAAAAATCAATATAATAAAGTGGAATAACCAAAAGTCATTGTATTTTTTAAACTTAGAATTTAAAAATTATTTTATAAAATAATTTTGCAAAATTCAACATTTTATTCATTTGGAATCACTAAAAATCACTCAATATTTTTAAAATTTCAAAATATATGATTTTTTTTAAATTGAAATTAGTTTAAGAAAATACCTATAACAATTATTATGTCCTTGCCATAGCAGGGACATTATGTTTTGGGTGATTTCCATTATGTCACTGCACGGTTTTCGAGGTGTTAAATGGTGGTTTAAGCTAAAGTTTCTTAGCCTAGCATTGGCATTGGGTACGGGAGCCAGGAAGGTGGCAGTAGGATGTCGTCACACCATTAATGCATCAGAACAAGTAACAGAGTTGTGTGTTAATGCTATGGGTTTATCAGAACAACTGGAAGAGGGTTCCTCTGGCAGGTGGAGTAGTGACAGAGGGGTTCCTCAGGCAGGTGGTTTCATCCGGAGAGAATGTTGAGGTTGGCAATCAATATTCCCATATTTTGTTCCTTAATTTCTCTCTTAAAACCCTTGTTGATTATGTTCTAAGTTTTTTCATGAGTTTTTTCCAGCAATAAGGGTTTGGATTCCATAACTGAAGTTTCATGTTAATTCAAGGTTCTGGCATGATAAAATTTCTTCTTTTTTCGGTTGGAGAGAACGCTCACTTCCGGGTTCAATATTATGTTCCTTAATTTCTCTCTTAAAACCCTTGTTGATTATGTTCTGAAGTTTTTCGTGATTTTTTTCTGACAATAAGAGTTTGGATTCGATAACTAAAGTTTCCTATTAATTCAAGGCTCTGGCATGATAAAATTGTTGTCTGTTAATCATGGAATGAAAAATTGGGTGTTTGGTATGAATGAATCCCATTATGCAAAATTGAGGGTTTGATATAAAACTCGATCTTTTTGTAGACCTGAGCCATTATAATATAATTCGTTTGAGATGAACCCCAACTATAGAAGAAAAAACACGCTCTGATCGTTTGAATTTGCAATTTCGAGATAATTCTCATCGGGGGTAAAAAAAACTATTTCTTTGCTAGTTAACTTTATGATTACAATTGACAGGAACTTCATCTTCCGATGTTGTGTCACTTGGAATTAGTGACATCCAGGTTTTGTCCTTGTCCTGGAAAGCTCCACTAATTTCTGAAGCCTATTGTGAAAGATTCAAGTTGTTGGTTTTCTATCCTAAGTATTAGAATCAAATTTTTGTGTTTGAGGGATGTTAAGTGATCTATTGTACAAGTGATAATGACTGTAATTTTTGTATGGCTCATGGATAAATATGGACGATGTATCCTCCTCATGGTGAGAAAATGATTTACACCCGACTGTGGTATGTTCATGAATTTGATCTTGATCAAAAGCATTTACAGGAAATTTTGATGATGTCAACATGTCTTATCTGGGGGCATGTCCATATGTATCTTCCTCGTTAGTTTGTCATTTTACTTGAAGGAAAGTATCTCCAAATGTTTTATAATGCTCTACTATGATTAAATCTTCATGACCCTTTCCAATAAAACATTTCACATATTCAGTCTATTTATTACATAGAATGGAACTAAAACAAGATGTCTCATCAATGGTACAATTTGAATATTATCTTAAATTCCTTATTTGGTTGTGCGAGGGATAAATTTATTTTCTTCTTATTTCAGGCTCATTCTAGAGTAGCTTCTCAATATGAAACATTCTTCACTATTTTGGATTTAGTGAGTCTGATGGTAAGTTTTAGAGTTCCAGTTGTCAGTGTATTGTATAACATGGGTTGGCAGTTGTTGCCAGAATCTTGTATGTGATCAATATTTAATGTTGTTGGATGATGGTTCTGTTACATATTTATATAGATGAAAGAGGGATCACAAGGAAACCTAAATAGAAACAAAAATATCTTGAGAAAGGAGATCAAAGAAGAAGATCTTAAGTTTAGGTGTTGCCAAGAATTCAAAGAGGTTTTAAATTATGGGTCTGAACATATTCAAGACTCCTTATGCTTTTAGAAGGACAAGGACTGAAGAGTTATTCTCTGGTCAAATTTGATGATGGGTTTATTTTTAGAAAAAAATCTGGCATTCTCGAATGAATAATATTATTTCATTGCAGGGAGGGGAGTATAATTGGGTTTCATTGTATTCCTGAGGATGTTATGCTAGATCTTTGGAGTGTATTTTGTGGTTCGCACGGTGTGGACGTCTATGTAGGGTTTGAATTATTTGGAAGTGTTTATGTTTTTGTTGCTGCATGTAGTTTCTGGCCAATGATCAGATCGGATCAGGTCATCTGAAAGCTTATTTACTTTGGGGCCTCTTTGCGCCGTTGTGGGTTATACAAACAAATTCTCTATTTCAGTAATTTTATTTGATTATTTGGTTAGGACTTTTGTATCAGTGAGTATTATATGTGTTTGGTTGCCTATTCACATATAGGATTGAATATAGCATTCAAAACCTTAATATCCCATCAATAATAAATTATCTGCTATAAAATATTTTTCAATCATGAATCCACTAATTACATTTTGAATTTTTGTTGTAATGCTCCAAACCTTAATATCTGGTAGGGGCATTACCACATATAACTTGTTTAAAAAAAACTACATCACATGTTCACAAAACAAAATTAAAACAAAGACTTTATATACGTTTCCCAACCATGCATAATATAAACCTTTGTCCATACAACATAGTAATAATAAACATAATTTAGAAACCTTTAAGCTACTATTTACCTATCACATCTACCCATATAAGAACTAGGTGCCCTGCTTAATCACTATGTTAAGTTATGTGTTGGAGTAATATTCCCATATAAGAATTAGGTGTACTGCTTAATCACCAAGTTATTTGCTGCACGGGAAATAATAACACATCATGTTAAATGTGATTTTGTATTAACTCCACTTGGAAGTATTTAGAAAGTTCACTGAGAGTAAGGAATACTTTAAATATTAACTAGGTAAAAAAATTGGGTTGTACTTTTTAGATGTGCTCTCAAGTGAAATCAATGGTTTCAACAAAATAAGGAATATTGCATAAACAAATATTATTATATTCTTTTACCAATTTTAAAATCAATACTTTAAAATCAATACCATCCATGTCAATTCTAAAATATTATTATTTTTTCATATGTGAGAATCAATAATATTTAAATCAATCAATTTTCATTTACCATGATCACCAAATCAATCTTCAAAATACACAATATTTATTTTTCTTTCTATAAATAATATATTTATTTATTTTTATGTTTTTAAAATTATTACCAAATTTTTATTACAATAGTTTCTCTCTTTTTCTTTTAAATAATGTTTTGATCTTTCTCTCATAATATGTAAGGGACGATAATCAAGGGTAGGTGCCATTACTATCTTTTCTCTTCATAATTGAAATTTATTTGGCATGATGGTGAGAAAAGTGATTTTGGGGAGAAGGACGAGGGAGGTTATCTCATCCAGTGTTTTTAGTATTTCAAACAAATTAATCCTTATTCACATTCCATTACGAATTTTCATGGGCAAGGGAAAGGCCAATATGTTGTAGCTATGATTATCGAAGGAGCTCGACAAGAGAGGTATGTTTTTGGTATGCATGAATTAATTTTCTTGATTATTCTTCTAGCTGATTTTGAGCTTCCAAGAAATTTTCTATCTGATTGAGGCTTAGCTTGTCAAAATGGTAAGTCTGAGTATGATATCGTAGGGATAGCTTGGTCGAGGCTTCACCCATCCAAACACTACAAGGTTTTCAGGGAGAGAGGGTCCAGGGAATGATGTGGGATCCTTCATTGGAAATATTTGACATTCTCCAGCATGTTCTGAAGAACTAGCCTACACAGGAGCTATTGAGATTCTAAGCTACCTCCATTCCTCGGGGTTGTTTGTAAGTGGTTGTTGGAAGAAGCAGTATTAGTCCACAAATATGAATGGTAGTCCTAAGAAAGGGAAGTATAGATGGTTTAGATCAAATCTTCTAAGCCTACTAGATGAGGCATATCATGAGCATGTAGGAACTACAACAAGGCTAATCCCTCCATCAAGCCTACTAGTGTTGAAATGGAGGCCAAGGAGGCAATGATGAAGTACCATATGAGTTTTTCATATAACATCAAAATTTAGATTGACCCAATAGAGTAGAAGTCTCAAGGAGAGACGAGCCACCATTCCTTCAAAAGACATTGATGTTGAGCTGAACATTTGGATACTGGATACTGGATACTCTTGCAGCTAGGATACCGAGTACTTTAGGAAAATTGATATTTAATAGCAAACAAAATCCACAATGGCTTAGGTCATTGAAGAACAAGGTATGCAACAAAAATCAATCCTTGATAATTGGAATTTTTGGATCAAAAGTATATTGCTTTGGTAAAAATTCTTTGGGACATGGAAGTAATGGGGAAGGAGAAGAATCAACAAGACCAAACACTAGTGATTTATATGGAATCTGAATTTGAAGAGGAGGACTAAGTGATACAACACATGATCGCATTGCTACTTTTCTTTTTTGATCTTTCTCTTTTATGCCAATTATCAAAAGAAGCATAGTCTCTACTATGAATCATTTTAGGGGAAGTATAATTAGTTTAGACTCTGTTATCACAATGTTATGTTTATACTCTACTCTAGCACATAGTTATGTTTATACTCAAATGATAGGTATATGACATCACATGCCAACTTTGAATGAACATAATGCTATTTTGCTTTTTTAATTTATGAACAACACTAATATTATTGATCCATTGTAAATTTAGTTTCCTTGTCGACTATAAGTTTTAGTATACAATATTAATAAAATAATACTACTAGCTCCCTGTTGGCAAATATTGAACAAGCAACGAATACGTGTTGATGGTTGTTGTCATTAATGGCAACAGTGGATATGGCTGGATAAGAAGGATAAAACCCCTTGGGGATTCGGACGTAAAAGCTCAGGAGGAACAGCATTGAAGAAAACGCGCGCAGCAAGAGTTTACAGAGAAGAAGGAAGACAGAGATCCAGTGATCGTTGGATCCCATCCAAATTTCCTGAAAGGCTGACAACCGTCAGATCTACAGAAGTTGCGAGGGAGATAAGCCATCGGAGATTCGGGGATCGGGATTTCAATATGCAAAGTTCACTCGACAATGAAAACCCCGAAATCGCGATATGCGATTTCACGATTTGATCGCAACCGTTAAAAGCAAGCTTGAGATATGGACCGTTGATTTTGCTCATCGGAGAATCGGGAATCGGAGTTTCATGAGTCTCGTGAACAATGACAATGAAAACCCTGAAATCGCGATATGCGATTTCGCAATTTGATCACAGCCGTTAAATCAAGCAGAGATCGAGACCATCCACTTGTAGACAGGAGGCTTCATCAAAGTTTCGGGGATCGGGATTTCAATATGCAAAGAAAACAATGCAACGAAAACCCCGATTTCGCGATATGCGAAATCCCGACTGAATCTGCACCGTCAGATCAACATGTGATCTAGACCGTCGATCCAACTCACGACAGCAGTCCACGTCAGCTAGGGACACGTGGCACAACCAGGTGATGACAGGTGGCAGGCAGATTCAACACTTCAGGCACATGTAAGTCACGAATCAGAGTGACACGTGGCAGTATTTAACACGTGTCAAACCACGTGTGACGTCAGCAGAGTATCGGGGATCGGGACTTTGTAATGCCAAATCTCTTGACATCAAGAACTCTGAAATCGTGATATGCGATTTCGTGATGTAATCACAGCCGTTGGATAAGAATGAGATCTAGACCGTTGATTTCCTTCATTGGAGAATCGGGGATCGGGAATTCTATAGGCATGTGCATGATGACATCGAAAATGCTGAAACCCCGATGAGAGGTTTGACCGAGGTCATGTGTTGACGGTCACATGGACCATTGTGTAGCCGGAAGGGGCTAAAGCTCGGGAAAGGAGCACATCGGGGATCGGAGAATCGGGTGTTCCGAGTACGTGTGCA
>ML777420.1:217664-240046 GCA_009831015.1 Picea engelmannii
TTCCTTCTAGTGGGTGCTAGAGAAACCAGAGAGTTGGTGCTCTCAAACAAGTTGCAGCTTGTAAAACAGAGGTAGCAGCCTCACACTGAGTTGGTGCTCAATTGTAAATGATGTACAGAACTGAAAAAGACTGCCTATCATTTTGAAGAAGAAGAGGTTTTCTCCCTTTATGGGTTTCCTCGTGAAAATCTACCTCTGTGTGTATTTTATGTGTGACTGATGGTCTTTACTTTTACTATCCATATGCTATATTGTTGATGACCACATGAAGAAACATCAATAATGTTTTAACAGACTTAAAATTGTTTAAGCTCACACACAACTAATTCACCCCCCCTCTCTCAATTGTTTTAGTACTTCCAACACTCCCCATATGGGGTGCCACAAGGTCAGGATGCCAATGAGGTTATGGGTCATGTCAAGGCCTCCCGTGTCATCCTCGATATCAATGATCACTTACGACCATTAAATTCAAACATGCCTACTCCCTCGGCTCTCCTGCCATTTGGAGCTGGCTATGGATCTCTCTCGTGCGAAGGGGATGGACTACATGTAACATCCCCAACCACCCAAGTTGGGCCATGCCACACAAAATATCCCACATTAAAGCTCTAATACCATATTGTAGAATTCCCAGCCACCTGTTGGGATATGCCACTTAAAATTTCAAACTCTGATACTAATTTAAATCATAAAAATACTTTGCAAATGCACAAATTCATATAAAATAATAACAAAAAATATGCATGCAACATACGTAAGAGAACCCATGAAAAAAAAGTGTAAATATTAATGCAACACCTGAATTAACACACAATTAAATTATTGAAATGTTATGCATATGAACAGAGTTGAGAAGAATAACAATAATAATTTATAAACATCATTATCACAAAGATTCCATAGCAAAAGACACATAATTATACACAATAAATAAAATAAGCACATGGAATACACTTATGCCATGAAATAAACACCAACTGCATACAGACCTTCCATGTTCCTCCCATCCATAAGACCACTCTGATCATAATCTCAACAGTGGGTCACCCTCAAGTTGGGAAAAGGAAGTTCTAAGCCAGTCGAAGATTTGTCAATCAAAAAAAATTATCATATTCAGGTGCCAACTCTAGCAACCAACCTACAATCCCTCATACCTCACATGATTTTCCCACCCTAGGAAGTGTGCCCCTTCTCTACTCAACAATCCTTCGACTTCCCCACTTCCCTTCCAGTATTTCATCAACAGGCCGGATAGGGAGTCTCAGAGCCCTATAGCCGCAACTTGGCCTCTAGAAACCAACCTACAGTCCCTCATCCCCCACATGCATTTCACACCCAAGGAAGTGTGTGATCCAGGTGGATATTGGTGGCCACCCACCTATTCCAACTAGCTCCTCTTGTCCATTTTTTGTTCAACATGTTCTTCTGTACTTCTTTGTAATTGTGGGTTATGTTTTTGGATGTCTATGGTTTTGGAATTCATGAGTAATATAAAAAAGGCCTATGGAGCCTCATTGTAATCATTATACTCAGACAGATGCACGTAGTAGCCATATCGCTTCTCAAAGATAGCTACCACCATTCGAGCAAGTGTTTTAGTTATGTAGTTTTACAGTTTCAGCCTATTTCATTTATTTAATAGAAGATATTGTTCATGGGATATCTGTGTTATTCTTCATATCTCCATGTTTAATTTATTTAGTCTGTAATTAGTTTGTTCTGCTCCTAAATTCGGATCAGTGGTATCAGAGTTGTTTGCTCTTCATTTATTTTTCTTCATGCATGTCCCCGACAAGATCTGGGTACAAGAAGTTGGGACTCGAACCAATCGAGTAATTGTAAGATCGGTCATGTTGAGCCCGACAACAACCCATAGGGGACAAAAATAAAGATGATGGAGGAGGATATCCTATGCTCGAGGAAGCCCTCATGCGACAAAGGAACGAAATGATGGAAAACTTAGCACAGATCCTTCGACGAGTGCCCACAAGAGAAGCATCTTCATCAAGCGGGCATGCAAGCCCCTTGAAGGTACAAGTAAATTTTGATATTCCATTATTTGAAGGAATGATAGATGCATATGTTTTATATAAATGGTTGAATCTGCTTGAAGGGTATTTTTTAGGCCACAATTTTTTCCGATAGGGAAAATATTACTTTTGCACTCCTCAAGGTTGTCTGCCATGTTAAGGATTGGTGGGATACTTACTATGAGAAAAGGGTCATAGAGGAATATGTAATATTTGTGGTGGCCCCTACATGGGATTCCTTCTAGGACACCATTAAAGAACAATACTATCATGTTGGAAGCTACGAGGACCAGTATAATAGATGGACCACCTTGCGTCAAGAAAGGGACTATACAATACCATATTTCACCAATATTTTCCATACCCTGCGCACCAAATTGGGTATCAAAGACTCTGAGCATGATATTCTGCTCAAATACCACAGTTGTTTGCATAGATACATTCAAACAGAAATGGATTTTTTGGACATCACTTCATTGGGAACGACTTATAGATATGTTGTCAAGATTGAGTAGAAATTTAAGCAAAAGAGGCGAGAGTTTGGATCTTCAAACTCCTCACATCCGAAGTAGGGATAAGGTAGCCCCAACCCACACAAAAAGGTATCTATCCAATATGGAAACTCTCAAGCCAACCAATCCAAGCTGCAACACAGAAAGGGAAATGAGAAGACAAAGAAGGACACAAGAAAATGGTGTGAGTACCATAAAAGCCCTTGGCACAACACTGAAGAATGTCACTCCAAGTAGTCACTCATGGTCAAGCTGAAGGCTTTTGAGTCGGAGACCGATTCTGATTCTGAATCAAATCCCGAAGGAGGAAAGAAGATTATCGATGTTTAACCCAGTGCCACTATGGCTACCACAAAAATCCGGCTAAGAGAACCAGAAGAACCAGAGGGAGGGGAACACCTCTTTCACTCATAGATGTGGGTAAAGGGGGATTCGCTTCATTTCATTATCGATAGCAGCAGTAAGAAGAACCTGAATTCAGAAAAGGTCATCAAGTGGTTGGACCTACCAATGACACTACACCCGCAACCCTACACCATCGGCTGGCTTCGCCAAGGAAGGGATCGTTGTGTCAGCCAATAGTGTCGTCTACCCTACGACATCAAGCCTTTCAAAGATGAGGTATTGTGTGATATTTATCCCCTTGAATTTTGTGATGTTCTTTTAGGAAAACCATATTTTTGGAAGCATCATGTTGTGTATGATTCCACACCCCACAATGTTATTATTACTTTGGGTAGGCAATTGCACATGATACCATAGGTAGCGCCACCTACCGCTATTTCTTCAATCTCTACTAAGAAATGTAGTAAGGTCATTTCACAGACTAGGAAGTTCATATTCTTTGTGATCCATGCTCATGGTAAGAAGAAGGTCGCCACCATATCTGTGGCCTCTACACAGAGCCTCTCTTTGCAGCAGAAGCAAGTGGATGGGATCATGGAAGAATACAGAGACATCTTCTCCTCACCCATCGGGGTACCGACACACTGCCAAGTCAAGCATCCAATTGATCTGACCCTCGATGCAACTCTACCTAATGGACCAGTCTATCATCACTCTCTGATGGAAAATGATGAAATAAGGAGTCATATACAAGAGATTCTTCAAAAGGGGCACATCATACCCAACTCCTCCCCTTGAGGAAGCCCAATTGTACTAGTGCAGAATAAAGATGGGACTTGGTGACTCTTCATTGATTACAGATCCTCAAAAAAAATCACAGTGAAGAATCGGTACCCAATTCCCAGGATTGATGACCTTCTTGACCAACTCAAGGGGGGAAATTTCTTCAACAATATTGACCTAAAGTCCGGCTACCACTAGGTTCCCATCGAACTAACTGATGTATAGAAGAAAACCTTCAAATCTAAAGAGGGTCTCTTCTAATGGTTGGTCATGCCCTTTTCCCTAACAAATGAACCAACCAATTTCATGAGGTTGATGGATGATGTATTGCGACCCTTCACCAACTCCTTTGTGCTGGTATGTTTGGATGACATCTGCATCTTCAACAAAACTTGGAAGGAGAAAATGCGACATATTCAATAGGTTTTGAGCACTCTACGGCAACACAAGCTATATGTCAACTTGGAAAAATGCTCTTTTGGAATAAACAAGGTCCAATACTTGGGCTACATTGTTCATGAGCATGGGGTACATGTTGATCCATCTAAGATCTAAGTCATATGTGACTGGCCAACCCCGACCACACTAACTGAGCTTCAGAGATTCTTGGGACTGACCAACTTCTACCAATGGTTTGTGTTGGGATTCTCCCATATTTCATGGGCCCTCAACCAGGTGACCAAGGGCGGTGGTAGGGAAAATTTCATGTGGGGGAAGGAACAACAATGAGCATTCGATGATCTGAAGCATCGCTTGTGCTCAGCTCCAGTACTATCTTTTCTTGAACTGCAACAACCATTCAAGATTAAGATTGATGCATTGGACTTTGTTGTAGGCGCAGTTTTCAGTCAACATGGCCATCTGATGGAATACAATAGTGAGACACTCTCAGATACTATCTGGAAATACCCCACTTATGACAAGGAAATGTATTCCATTGTACAAGCCTGTCATCGATCGAAACATTAAATTCTGGAAAAGGAGATGATCATCCACACTGATCACAAACCTTTGCAGTTCATACAGACACAAGGGAAATGGCCTCCATCAAAAGTGGTCCACCTACTTCCAGCAGTTCCATCCGAACATAAGGTATAATACATGGATCGCAAATTGCGTCGTTGACTGCCTCAGTCAACCTCCTGTGGCTTCACTCACCACTGTGCTCCATTCATGTAGACATGAGGCATCTGAGTGGCCCCAAATTTATTAGCAAGATCCAAAATCCGCCACCACCTATCAGCTCTTGGGTACATGCGCGACTGTCACTAATTTTCACATTCAGGATGGACTATTATACCATATGGGCCATCTATGTGTTCCTACAAGAGAGCATGCAAAGTTGATCTGGGAAGCCCACTATAGTTGGATGGAAGGACATTTTGGCGTGGAGAAAACTTTGGTCGTTCTTTAGAAACATTTTTATTGGCCAAAACTTCGATAGGACATCAACAAGTATATTTAATATTGCATTGCCTGTGCCATTGCCAATCCAACCATCAAGAAGAAAATCTTATACACCCCTCTTCCTACTCTCGAGAATCATTGGGAATTAGTCTCAATGGATTACATGCCTGGCCTTCCATCCACCAAGCATGGAAGTGACTTCGTATTTGTGGTCATTGATTGATTTTTGAAGATGGCCATCCTCACAACTTGCAAGAAGAATACCACAGCAACAGATACTGCGAAGCTCTTCTTCGAACGAGTGTGGGTCCATTTTGGGATACCACAAACCATCATCTTTGACCGAGACAATAGGTTCCTCAAAACATTTTGGTCGAGTCTTTGGTCACTGTTTCTCACCAATATCACTAAATCCACTTCTTTCCACCCCCAAACAGACGAACAAACAGAGTTTGTCAATCATATGATTGTGCACATCCTGCGCATGTACAAATCTAAGCATCCACATACATGGGATGAGAGTCAACCCTATGTTCAAAACAGTTACAAAAAGGCTCTCCATAGCTCCACCAGCCATAGCCCATTTCAGGTGGGATTGGGATTCCAACCCTTGGGTCCCATGGATGTTGCATTACCTCTTTCCACCACACCGACAAACTCTTCCCATGTTTAGTCTGAGACCGAAAAAGCCACCATATTCATTGAGCGTATTCAACACATCCGCCAACAAGTCCAGAAGATTTTGCATAAATCCAATGCTAAGTACAAGAAATGCCATGATCAACACAGGGTACTATACCAGTTTCAGGTTGGTGACAAAGTCTGGTTACATTTGCAGAAGGAGCGTCTCATGGGGAACCATCGAAATATTCTACCCCTTCGCTATGGGCCTTACATTATCACCAAGGTTGTGGTTAGCAATGCTTTTGATCTCAACACTCTACCCTTCCTTGGCCTGCACCCAATGTTCAATGTGGACCTCCTTCAGCCATATTTTCCACCATTATTGGACACCTCAGAGATCGTAGAACAACTGACACCAACAGATCTCAACCATGACTGCATGGAACAAGCATCCACTGATCATATAGTGGACACACAGGTCAAGGGCACTCGCCAATAGAGGATCCAACTTTATCAGGTTGTCAAGGCAGGGAAACTCCTACACCAAGGCAAGTGGCTCACCCAGGGAAAATCCAGCAGAATTTTCCTTACCTGATGGGGGAAATCAATGCAATGGAGACCATTTCTTCCTAAAGGGGGAGGATTGATCTAGGTGGATATTGGTGGTCACCCACCTATTCCAACTGGCTCCTCTTGTCCATTTTTTGTTCAACATGTTCTTCTGTACTTCTTTGTAATCTTGGGTTCCACACTTATGGGGTTGTATGAATCCCTACACATCCTCCAGGTAGATACTGGTGGCCTCTCACCTAATCCAACTGGCTTATTTTGTATGTTTTCATGTCAACACATCTTGTTGTACTTCCAAGGTCATTTTGGGGCCCTAAACATTGTTTTTTTGGCTCACCACAGTCAAACTGTAGATGAAGTCATATTTTGATGGTATAATGTGTATTTATCTAAAATACCTTTCCAACGAGATATCACGTGCCTAAAACAAAGGTCGTATTCAAAAGTTACGACCCCGAGAAGTTGAGGTACCAACTTACCCATAGGGGCCCACATGACTTTTCTCGTTTCACCTTCTAGGGTTAGGTTTTTGGATGTCTAGGGTTTTGGAATTCATGAGTAATATCAAAAAGGCCTTTGGAGCCTCATTGTAATCATTCTTCTCTAATGAATGCGTGTAGCAGCCACATCCATTCTCAGAGATAGCTACCATCATTCGAGCAAGTGTTTCAATTTTGCAGTTTTACAGTTTAAGCCTATTTAATTTATTTAATAGAAGATATTGTTCACTGAATATCTGTATTATTGTTCATATCTCTGTGTTTATTGTATTCAGTCTGTAATCAGTTTGTTCCACTCCTAAATCTGGATCAATGTTCCCCTTCTCTACTCAACAATCCTTCGGCTACCCCACTTCCCTTCTAGGTCTTCAACAACATGTCAGATAGGGAGTATCAGATCTAGCTTGGCACCTTGGGAATTAATTTCAAGTATTTCTCTCACCTGGAGAGAATTCTCATGGTCTTGAAAATCTGCTTCTTCGACCGCAGGCCTAACAACCTGCCTCTTTGACATACGGGCCTCACCACCTGCTTCTTCAACTCCAGACTTACCATGTACAGGTACATACACGATATGAAGCACGGATGAGTGAAAATAGTAAGAATGATGGGAAAATGTACTAAATCCCCCAAACATATATGCATGTCCCCTTAATGACACATGTCCCTCAAGGAACCCACTTTTCCCCACTTGTAATTTGTTCCCTTCCCCTAGGAACTTAGGATAACATAAATTTATATCCATACTTTAGACTTTAGGAATAATAATATAATATTCCTTTGGGATTAATCCCTCTATCTTAGCCTCTTCCTAGATTCTGAGCCCCCTTGCCCTTCCCAGTGGAGTTTATCCCCCCATACTCTTTTAAATGGTTGGTCTACAATAGTGATGTGTTTTCATTAAAATTTGTGTGTGATTACATATTACAATGATGGCTCACTGAGCATTTTAGCATTTGGATCCACGACCTACTAACCACATAGGCACTCTAGGCTTGGAATACATATACACAAAGGCATGCTGGCCCAAAATATACTGGATCACTAGCCTATGCGTTCATTTACATTTATATGTACAATTGGGGTTCATCCTAGGGGTATTACATTCTCCTCCTCCTTATTTATGTATATGCCTCAATGTAATATATACACATATACAATCAAAACTTTAAAAGTCTTCAAAACAATGTGGTCATTTTTCCTTCATTTCATCCTCACGATCCCAAGTTGCATCCTAAATACCGTACCAGGTCCATTGAACCTTTACTATCCCTATGGATTGATTCTGGAGCTTCTTGATCTTCCGGTCCAATATGCAAAATGGTTGCAATGGAAAGTTGCCTTCTTGCTCCACCTGGATCACATTCCAATCAATGACATGATTAGCATTAAGTACATACTTTTTAAGCAATGATACATGGAATACATTATGAATACACATTGATGTAGGTAAGGCAATCATGTATGCTACAGGACCATTCCTCTCCAGTATTTCAAGTGGACCACAATAACGAGCTGCCAACTTTGAACAATTTCCCAACCTCAGGGAACTTCTTTTGGATTTTACTTTCAAGAACACATGGTCACCTACTTTCAAATCTATGTGAGTTCTTCCCTTATCATCATAACTTTTCTTCCTATCCTGGGAAACCTTTAAATTATGTTTCATTATCACCATCTACTCTTCCATTTCCCTCAGTAATTCTAGTCCAACCACTTCTCTATCTATTGGGTTGTCCCAACTCACTGGTGTGTTGAATTTTCTTCCATAAAGTGCCTCAAATGGGATCATCTTTAGAGATGCTTGATACCCATTGTTATAATAAAAATCCCCTAAATGCAAGTAATCCTCCCATTTCGATGGTTTATCGATCACATACATCCTTAACATGTCTTCTATCACTTGGTTCACCCTCTCTATTTTCCCATTTGACTCTGGATGATAGGTTGTGCTAAAGTTCAAATTAGTCCCAAATCCTTTGAATATTCCTTTACAAAAAATTTGATGTAAATTTTGGATCTCTGTCCGACATAATGATCTTGGGTATACCATGTATTCAAGCAATTTCTCTCATTTAAACATCAACAATGTTGGTTGCCTTGTGAGTGAGCTTTACTGGAATAAAGTGGGTAGCTTTAGTAAGCTTATCCACCACCACCATGATGGAATCATGTTGCTTGGTTGTTCTGGGCAGCATGGTGATGAAATCCATTTTTACAAATTCCCATTTCCACTCAAGAATGGGTAATGGTTGTACTAGACCAGTTGGGTGTTTGTGCTCAGCCTTGCATTTTTTACATTCCAAACACTTGGCAATAAAATCAACAACCTCTTTCTTCATACATGGCCAATAATATTGGCCCTTGACAACTACAATAGTTTTTTGGTAACCTGGGTTTCTAACATAAGGTACATTATGCATTTATTTTAAAATCAGAATTTTCAATTTCCGAGAATTTGGCACATAAATTCTGCCCTTGTACATGAAATTTCAGCCTTTCCCAACTTATATTCTTCACTTTTCTGCTGAAAATTACCTTGCTGAAATTTTTCCTTTACTTCCATGTATTTATGATCTGATTTTGCAGCCTCTAAAATTTTTTCCTTCAAATATGATTTGTACATGTTAATGGTTGTAGCATGCATCTCATGCACCCTCCTACTGAGTGCATCAACCACCTTGTTCTCTTTACCTTTTATATTCTTAATATCAAAGTCATATTCGCTAAGAAATTCCAACCATCTACTTTGCCTGGAATTAAAGTTGGTTATCCAAATAAATATTTTAGACCACTATGGTCTGTCCTTAATTCAAATCTTTTCCCCATGAGGTAGTTCCCCCACATCTTCAAGTCATACACTATGGCTATCAATTCTAAATCACGAGTAGCATAATGTCTTTCATGCTCCTTTAATTTCCTTGATTCATAGCATACCACATTCCTATTATGACAAAGAACTCCACCAAGTCCTTGTTTACATGCATTAATGCATACAATGAAGTCTTCATTTGGATGAACAATATTTAATATTGGAGCACTTGTTAGTAAATGTTTCAAGTGTTGGAAAATCCTTTCACAATCTGATGTCCACTCAAACTTCACATCCTTCTTTGGAAAGGAAGTGATTGGGTGTGCAATATTTGAGAATCCTTTAATAAATCTTCTGTAGTAACCTACAAGTCCCATGAATGATCTCACCTCAGAGACATTCCTTGGTGTTGGCCACCCCTCAATGGATTTTATCTTTTCTGGGTCCACTTCTATTCCTTCCTATGAAATTATATGGACCAAATAATGAACTTGCTTCTAGTAGAATGAGCACTTGGTCCATTTGGCATACAACTAATGCTCCCTCAATACCTGTAATACCATCCTCAAGGGCTGCTCATGCTCTTCCTCAGACTTAGAATATATAAGAATGTCATATAGGAAGACAATCACAAACTTATCTAAGTAATCCCTGAAAATACCATTCATTAAACAAATGAAGAAATATGGTGCATTTGATAACCCAAATGGAACCACAGTGAACTCATAATAACCATACCTTGTTTTGAAGGAAGTCTTGTTGATGTCTTTTTCTTTAATTTTTTCTTGATGATAGCCTAACCTAAGATAAATCTTGGATAATATCTTAGAATATTTCAATTTATCAAAGAGGTCATCTATCCTTGGAAAATGATACTTGTTCTTCAGAGTTACCTTGTTCAACAGCCTGAAGTCAATGAAAATATTGAAGGTACCGTCCTTATTTTTCACAAACAACACTGGGGCACCCCAAGGTGACACAATTGGGTGTATATACCCCTTCTTCAAAATCTCCTCAAGATGCATTTGCAATTCCTTTAGTTCTGGTGTGCTCATCTTGTAACGAGTCTTGGATACTAGGGATTCTCCAAGCATAAGATTAATGGAGAAATCAATATCTCTCTTGGGTGGAAATCTCAATATTTCTTTAAATACATCTTCAAACTTCTTTAGGACTGCATAATCTTCAATACTTGACACCTTATCTTTAAGTGCCTCTTCCATATGTGTTGCAATTATTTGACACCCTTTCCTGAAACTTTTCTTTAGCTGCAAGGATGAAACTTCTCTAATGGTTACTTCCTTGGGAATTCCCTGAACTATCCTCAAGTTCCCTTCCTCATCCAATAAAGTAAAGGATTTATTATAAAAATATAGGATAGCATGATGCCTTTCCAATCAATCCATACTCATGAGGCAATCATATGATCCCAAAGGTATGATATTCAAATCTACTCTTGTGCTCATTCCATTCATGTCCATTGGACATGCCTTAACCATCTCATTAATTTTTCTTTTAGCTCCTGTAGCTAGATACACTAACCAAGGCTTTCCAATATTGCTTCTTGGCAATTGAAATATTTCCACCATCTTAGGATCTAGATAACTATGACTAGATCCTAAATCAATTAAAATAGCAATGGGTTGGTTGTTGATATTACCCTCCCCTTCAATCATATGAGACTGAAACTCAACTTGCTTATTATCCAGAGATGCATAGATCCTTGGTACATTTCCACCCATGTCCTCCACTGTTTCAACTTGTTGTACATTGTAAGTAGTCCTCACATTTTCACCTCCATGCGGGCAATTTATGAACAAGTGATCTCCATCATGACCCCAACATTGAATATATGGATGCCTTGGTCTTTTCCCTATTGTCTATATCATTTTGGGTTCTTTAGAGGCTGGTTGTACCTGAGAATTATTTCTGAAGACTGGTGGCTTGATCCCCTTCTTCCTCTGGTCCATATGACTTTTCTTTTTGTCTTCCCACACCTTTTTGAAAGTTGGTATTCCTCTATGATGATCATAAAGGAATTTATCCCTCCTTATAGTTTCGTCTAGTGTCTTGGGATCATCATACTGTATCTTATCGCTGATAAAATATGGAAGCCCACTCAAGTACCTATGAATCTTAACTTGTTCATCCTTGATGAAAGAAACATATTTTAGTATCTCTAAAAACCTTCTTTCATACTCATCTATGGTCATACTCCGAAGCTTGAATTCAAAGAACTCCATTTTATTATCATAGTATAGTTTGGTCAAGTATTTCTTTTGAAAATACCTCTTGAATTCCCTCCAAGTAACCTTCTTCTCATCAATGTGTTTCACCTGCACAAATTGGTCCCACCACATTGATGTTTTTCCTTTGAGCCGATAGATGGAAATTATTCCTTCTACTTGTGAGGAGTAGTTATGTAACTAGAAGTACTTCCTCATGCCCAACAACCATGTCTCTGCATCCTCATCCTTCTTGTGTTCACCATCAAATGTAGGAGTCTTGATCTTAATCATCTCTCCCAATAGCTCATCTATTCCAGACCTCTTCTTATGCTTCCTAATAGGGGATGGAATTGAACTATTGTGTTCTCTCATATTTAAATTCTTTGGGGAGTGATGGTGATGCCTGCCAACACTTATTTTTCTTCTCCTCTCATCATGAGACTTATGACTCCCTGATTTGCTTGACTTAGTCTCCTTATCCATGTTATTCTCTATTCTTTCCAAGCTCCACATTAACTTGATGTTGAATCCTTCTTCCTTCTCCTTGGATTTCATAAGCCTCTCATTATCATCTTTATAACTCTGGACATCCTTTTGCATACTTTTTATGGTCTCTAGTAAGTTCATGCTTTCCTCCTTTCCTTCTCCATGTCCATTTGAATTTGTACCTTCATTACTCAAACTAACATACAACCCCCTAACTTCCTCTTCATAGATGTAAGTCCTTTGTGTATCTTCCATTTTTCTTATCTTCGTGTTAATCCTATTTTCATCTATATTCTGTTAACTCTACAAAATGTGAAAGTAACAAGATTTGTTAGACTAAATAATGTAACAAATTCATGAAAATTATGCACAATTCTGTTCCAATAATGCATCATAATAATCTCTTCTGATTTCTTGTGAATTTAACTACCCAAGTCAATTTTTTGGGTGGATATCTAGACTCTTTTGTCTGAGACCCTTCCAATACCTACTTCCTTTCTCAATTATGAGTCTGGAGAAGAAAGTTACGGTCATTTAAATATTATCCATTAATTCCTTCTGCTCACCCTCATCCAAGTGAAAGTCTTAACTGTGCATAGACATCCTTGCACATGCCCATTTGGATTTTTTTTGGCAAGATCCCACCCATGTTATTTCATAAGCATATTTTGGACACTCTCGTGAATTTTCACCCCCATCTGAGATCTGAGCTAAAAATTATGGTGGAAAAACAGTGAAGGAATATTCATTAGCACGTGCAACATAGTAGCAATGATAAACAACCATCCAATCATTTCTTGATTAGAAATCCATCATTGATATGTCTTAGTGGATTCACCATGGATCTAAGTCATATCTCTTCTTCATTTCTTGTAACCTTCCTTTCATAAGTCCGTCCGAGAATTTTGAACACTTAACCATTTTTTCTATCTACGCAGAATCATCGACTCATAATATTGTAACCTTTCTTTCATAAGTCCATCTGAGAAGTCTCAACACTTAACCATTTTTCCATATACACAGACTCATGAACTCATAATATTGTAGCCTTCCTTTCATAAGTCCATCTGAGAATTATCAACACTTAACCATTTTTCCATCTACATGGACTCACGGTCTCACAGACCCATAATCTTGTAACCTTCCTTTCATAAGTTCGTCTGAGAAGTCTTAACACTTAACCATTTTTCCATCTACATAGACTCATGGACTCACAAAATCATAATCTTGTAACCTTGCTTTCATAATTTCGTCCAAGAAGTATCAATACTTAACCATTTTTCCACTTCTTACTGTGGAGTCATGATACCTTAACACTTAGAAAAATTCCAAGATCTTGCCGCAGTTTTGTGGGACTGACAGTTGGCCTTCCACATTCCTCCACATCACCCACCAAATACATCTCATCCAATATGTACTTTCCATCATGTCAGTACACATCTTTATTCTACCACGTCAGCTGACACGTGTCCTCCACGTCATGTCGATGTCATCGTATAGAAAAAAACAATTTTTTTCTGATTTTTCTTATGTTCAAAATTTTCCAAAGAGGCTCAATTATTCACATTAACCATGAGATTTATCTCAATTTTGTTGCAATAATTTCAACAAACGAATTACAAACATACTATGCAACTACATTTCAACAATTTTTCTCCCTGCGCTCTGTTAATTGGGTCCATGTAGGCTCAATGTTGAAAACTGGAGCTCTGATAACACTTTGTAACGTCCCCATCCAACCAAGATAGGCCATGCCACACAAAAATATCCCACATTATAGCTCTAATACCACATTGTAGCATTCTCAACCACCTGCTGGGCTATGCCACTTATAATTTCGAACTCTGATACTAATTTAAATTATAAAAATACTTTTCTAATGCACAAATTCATATAAAATAATAACAGAAAATATGCATGCATCATATGCAAGAGAACCCATGAAAACAAATGTGTAGATATTAACACAACACCTGAATTAACACACAATTAAATTACTGAAATGTTTTGCATATGAACAGAGTTCAATGGAATAACAATAATAATTTATAAACATAGATATCAAAGAGATTCCATAGCAAAAGACACATAATTATACATACAATAAATAAAATAAGAACGTGGAAGACACTTATCTCATGAAATAAACACCAACTACATGCAGACCTTCCACATTCCTCCCAACCATAGACCACACTGCTCATAATTTTAGCAGTGGGTTACCCCCGAGCTAAGGCTAAACTCTACCTGGGCAAAGGAAATTCTAAGCCAATCTAAGGTTTGTCAATCAACAATAATTCTTATATTCAGGTGCCAATTCTAGAAACCAACATACAGTCCCTCATCCGCCACATGCTCATCCCACCCCAGGAAGTGTGCCCCTTCTCTACTAAAAACTCCTTCATCTTCCCCGCTACCCTTCCAGGGCTTCAACAATAGGCCGGATAGGGAGTCTCAGAGCCCTGTAGATGCAACTTGGCCTCTAGCAACCAACCTACAACCCCTCATCCCCCACATGCCTATCCCATCCTAGAAAGTGTGCCCCTTCTCTACTCAACAGTCCTTCGGCTTCCCCACTTCCCTTCTGGGGATTCAACAATAGGCCGAGCAAGGAGTATCAGAGACCTGTAGTTGTAGCTTGGCACCTTGGGAATTAATTCCTAGCAGTTCTCTCACCTAGAGAGAATGCTCATGGTCTTGACAACCCACTTCTTCGACCACAATACTGACAACCCTCTTCTTCAACCACGTGCTTAACAACCCGCCTCTTTTACATACGAGCCTCACCACTCACTTCTTCAACTCCAAACTTGCTAGGTATAGGTACAGGTATGATTGGAAGCATGGATGAGTAAAAATAGTAAGAATGATGGGGAAATTTACTAAATCTCCCAAATATACATGCATGTTCCCTTAATGACACATGGATGTCAAGGAACCCACTTTTCCCCACTTGTTATTCATTCCCTTCCCCTAGGAACTTAAGATAACATAAATTTATATCCATACTTAAGACTTTAGGAATAATAATATAATATTCCTTTGGAATTAATCCCTCTAGCTTAGCTCCTTCCTAGACTCTTAGCCCCCTTTCCCTTCTTAGTAGAGTTTATCCCCCCATACTCTTTTACATGGTTGGTCTGCAACAATGATGTGTTTTCATTAAAATTTACGTGTGATTACATATTACAATGATGGCTCACTGTCCATTTTAGCATCTGGCTCCATGACCTACTAACCACAAAGGCACTTTTCCCTTATAATACATATACACAAAGGCACGTTGGCCAAAAATGTTTTGGTTCACCAGCCTATGTGTTCATTTACATTTATATGTATAATTGGGGTTCGACCTAGGGGTATTACACTACAATATCCAATGGTACTGCAGTCAGATGATTGATGTCTGGGTCATTATGGCTTCATAAATGATCTTTTATGCCTCTTTCATCTCATTCTGGTCTATCCCATTTATCGTCTCCATCCTTTTCCATCTCTAGTCTCTCTTCCTTGCTCCGAATTTTCCTTTTTTCCTAACCAGGTTTCATCTCTGTCGACCTTGGGTTGTTTTCATATCTCGGGAACGAGGCAGGTCAAAATGTGCAAGTGGTCGTCATTTTGATCTTCGTGGTCATGGTCACCATGATCATTGGTCGCCTGGCTCTTGTTGTGATTGTTCTTGTCACTCTACAATGGACCATCAAACCCCTCCCCTCGTCATTGTTGTGAAAGATGTTCAACCAAGCCTCAACCCTCCCTCATCCTCCAACCCCACTATCCCTATTCCCAACCCCGACATTTCCTCTAATTCCAAAACTCCACCACCACCCCATTATGGTTTCACTAATGCTCAAAGTGACCTCATACTGGCACTTTGTAGGGACAATGATGAACAAAATTTCAGGAAAGAATTGATGGAGAAAAGGATGGACTGGCTCTTGGACTCTGGCTCTAAATATCCACAACAACATTGCAATGATGAGGATTTACTTCAAGTTGTTATGGTTCCTTTTATCTCACAATTTGTACTTGCCAAAAATTCAAAGGCAAGTGAATAATAAATTGGTGTAACAGGAGGTTGTCCTATCACTGTCACCTAAATAAGATACCTCTTTCTCTTTAGGGGTGAAAGCCTATGGGAGATGTCCCCGGTGACTTGGGGGTTGAGAAGGAAAAGGTAATAGTATCAATAAAAGTTCTTCCCCTCTCACAAGTCACACTGATCAGAAAGTACCAAAGGTTTAATAAGATGAAGCAAATATTTTCTTAAGTGTGCCTGCTCAGAACAAGACAACAAGAAAACACTATTTGCAAGTAGCAATTGATATTAGTGCTTCATAAAACCTTGGACTTTGAACAAAAACAATAAGTTGATAATTAAGACGAAGCAACATAAATTTATAAAAACAATGTATATATAATGATAGCTTCACAATTATGCCTCGAACAAGCTTCATTAATGACCCAAAATGATAACCTAAAATTGGCAATATGCTAGTATTTGTTAGAAGCAAAGAAGGCAATGTAATATCTTCTCTAACACTTTCTTTTAGGAGCTTTTATTGCTGTCATAATGGATGCATCTTACGTTTTTAACCATAACAATATAGTTAGTAAGCAAGTCTAATCTAAGGTTAGAAATTGTTAGCAAAGAGCTTGAAGTAGAAGGTTTAAGGGTTAATTTCATCAATCAATCAAATGTAAGGTATAAACTAGTTCTTTTAGGGTTAATGGAGTCATTTTTGCAGCAACAATATTGAAGGAAACAAATGATAGTAAGTGAACTAAAGAAAAGAGGGAGGATGGTTGAGGTGTTGGTAACCCAAGGGCTCAATCAGCCAAAACCCTAGAAGGAAAACGACTACTAGGAAGTAGGTAACCCTAGGCCCTAGTGGTTTTCCTTCTTCTTTAGGTAAAACTTGAGATACATACAAGATTAATGAAGCAATCATGTTAGAGTGCAACAAAGGTATGGATCTATCATATGCTTCAATGGAGGTGTCTTCTGGCAAAATCAAGTAGTTAGATAACTATTGAGAGAAGGACAATAACATGTGCTTATTCTCCTAGGGTTTCACACTAGCAATTTCATAATCTTGGTAAATGCAAAGTAAAAGATACCATAACCATTCAAAGAAAGAAGCATTGTATATTTTCACTTACATTCACCAAGAATAATCTAGTAAACAGCCTTTGTTGAATACTTTCCACCATGAAAATGCAAAAAATCACGAATAAAAGCTCCCTCCAAGAGTTGTGCACAACTTAGTTTAGCCAATAAGCCTTAAAAGAGGTCAAATTTCAGACCTCAAACTTGTGTGAGTGAAAGATGATGAAAAATAAAATGGATTTTTCCCTTATTTATACAATTCAAATGACCTTTAATTACAAATTAGGTCCAAAAAAGGCCGACATTGCTAGTTACATAAAAAATCCAATTGTTTACATAAAATTGACAAATTAAACCCTAAAATGTGCAGAAGAGGTGACGTCATTCCCTCTTAGGGTGACGTTGGGCCTCATAAGTGAGATGTTGGCCTCCATGTGAAAACATTTATGCCTTCCAAGGCCTCCATATCATGCCACGCGTTCCACTTGGCACATAACTGCCTTCATCATGTCCATCTGACATTGAGTGACGTCAAGGGTCAGAAGGGTGACATCATGGGCCTCCCAAAGCCAACGTTTAGGGGGAAAGGAAATACCCCCTTGGGTCCATGCATGTTAAGGTTCCTATGGTGGAATTACCATTATTTTCTTGGGTGCGATCCTTTGGTATACGCATGCCCCTGGCTGGGGTCTCAACATCCATCTGGTGGGCTTTTAGCCCTATGGAGGTTTGAGCTAATCATCTCCCCGTATGTACCTATCCATCGGGAATGGTCCTACAAAAACACAAAGTACGCCCTCCATGGGATCATAATTCACATGGATCATATCAATCTCAATCACATATAATAATCAAGTTACCCAAACATGTGCATAAACCCCCCCTTTTCCCAGATAGGTTCTCAAATATGTTATGTTATTCTACAAGCCAGGTTTGGAGAGGGTTCCAAGACGTCCTATTGGGATAATTATCCTTAGGTGTGGGGTGTTTCCAGGTGAAGACCAATCTAGGTCATGTAAGTGCATGAGATGGTGTGGGGGATGTTTGGGAAAGGGGTGCAGTGATGGCAAGGAAATGTAGGTCTTACCTGTGGGTGCCTTTGAAGAGGGTGAGATGCACCTTGTCATGGATGCAATTGTTTCCTAGCCCATTCAACGCCTTTTAACTCTTTGTCTTATTTATTTTTATTTCAAGAGAATAGTTGGGGGACACTTCCCTGGCATGGTGACCAGTGGTGACAGCATTACCATGCTCATCCCACCCCAGGAAGTGTGCCCCTTCTCTGCTCAACAATTCTTCATCTTCCCCACTTCCCTGCCAAGGCTTCAACAACAGGCTAGATAGGAAGTCTTAAAGCACTGTAGCCACAAATTGGCCTCTAGCAACAAACCTACAACCCCTCATCCCCCACATGCCTATCCCACCCTAGAAAGTGTGCCCCTTATCTACTCAACAGTCCTTCGGCTTCCCCACTTCCTTTTCGGGGCTTCAACAATAGATCGAGCAAGGAGTATCAGAGACCTGTAGCTATAGCTTGGCACCTTCGGAATTAATTCCTAGTAGTTCTCTCACCTGGAGAGATTGCTCACAGTCTTGACAACCCACTTCTTCGACCACAGGACTAACAACCCTCTTCTTCAACCACGTTCTTGACAACCCACCTCTTTTACATATGGGCCTCACCACCCGCTTATTCAACTCCAAACTTACTAGGTATAGGTACATGTACAATTGGAAGCATGGATGAGTGAAAATAGTAAGAATGATGGGGAAATGTACTAAATCTACCAAATATACATGCATGTTCCCTTAATGACACATGGCCTTCAAGGAACCCACTTTTCTCCACTTTTAATTCGTTCCCTTCCCCTAGGAACTTAAGATAACATAAATCTATATCCATACTTAAGACTTTAGGAATAATAATATAATATTGCTTTGAGATTGATCCCTCTAGCTTAGCTCCTTCCTAGACTCTTAGCCCCCTTTCCCTTCCTAGTAGATTTTATCCCCCCATACTCTTTTACATGGTTGGTCTACAACAATGATGTGTTTTCATTAAAATTTGTGTGTGATTACATATTACAATGATGGCTCACTGGCCATTTTAGCATCTGGCTCCACGACCTACTAACCACAAAGGCACTTTTCCCTTATAATACATATACACAAAGGCACGTTGGCCAAAAATGTTCTGGTTCACCATCCTATGTGTTCATTTGCATTTATATGTATAATTGGGTTTCGACCTAGTGGTATTACACTACAATCTCCAATGGTACTGCAATTAGATGATTGACGTATGGGTCATGATGACTTCATAAATGATCTTTATTCCTCTTTCAGCTCATTCTAGTCTATCTCATTTATCGTCTCCATCCTTTTCCATTTCTAGTCTCTCTTCCTTGCTCTGAATTTTCCTTTTTTCCTAACCAGGTTTCATCTCTGCCAACCTTAGGTTTTTTTCGTGTCCCAGGAATGAGGTAGGTCAAGATGTGCAAGTGGTAGTCATTTTGATCTCCATGGTCATGGTCATTGTGATCATCGGTCGCTTGGCTCTGGTTGTGATTGTTCCTGTCACTCTGCAATGGACCATCAAACCCCTCCCCTTGTCAACGTTGTGAAATATGTTCAACCAACCCTCAACCCTCCCTCTTCCTCCAACCCCACTATCCCTATTCCCAACCCCGACATTTCCTCTAATTCCAAAACTCCACCACCACCCCATTATGGTTTCACTGATGCTGATAGAGACCTCATACTAGCACTTCGTAGGGACAATCATGACCAAAATTTCATGAAAGAATTGATGGAGAAAAGGATGGACTGGCTCTTGGACTCTAGCGCGGAAGATCCACAACAACGTCACAATGATGAGGATTTACTTCAAGTTGTTATGGTTCCTTTTATCACACAATTTGTACTTGCCAAAAATTCAAAGGCAAGTGAACAATAAATTGGCGTAACAGGAGGTTTTCCTATCACTGTCACCTAAATAAGACAACTCTTTCTCTTTATGGGTGAAAGCCTAGGGGAGTCATCCCTAGTGACCTGGGGGTTGAGAAGGAAAAGGTAATAGTATCAATAAAAGTTCTCCCCCTCTCACAAGTCACATTGATCAGAAAGTACCAAAGGTTTAATAAGATGAAGTAAATAAAATTACAGCGTGACAACAGTGACCAGTGGTGACAGTGTTGACTAGTGGTGACAGTGTTACCATGCTTATCCCACCCCAGGAAATGTGCCCCTTCCCTGCTCAGCAATCCTTCCTCTTACCCACTTCCCTTCCAGGGATTCAACAATAGGCTGGATAGGGAGTCTCAGAGCCCTGTAGCCGCAACTTGGCCTCTAGCAACTAACCTACAACCCCTCATCCCCCACATGCATGTCCCACCCTAGAAAGTGTGCCCCTTCTCTGCTCAACAGTCCTTCGGCTTCCCCACTTCACTTCTGAGGCTTCAACAATAGGTCAGGCAAGGAGTATCAGAGACCTACAGTTGTATCTTGGCACCTTGGGAATTAATTCCTACAAGTTCTCTCACCTGGAGAGAATGCTCATAGTCTTGACAACCCACTTCTTCAACCACAGGACTGACAACCCTCTTCTTCAACCACATGCCTGACAACCCGCCTCTTTTACATACGAGCCTCACCACTCACTTCTTCAACTCCAAACTTACTAGGTACAGGCACATGTACGATTGGAAGCATGGATGAGTGAAAATAGTAAGAATGATGGGGAAATGTACTAAATCTCCCAAATATACACGCATGTTCCCTTAATGACACATGGCCATCAAGGAACCCACTTTTCCCCACTTGTAATTCATTCCCTTCCCCTAGGAACTTAAGATAACATAAATTTATATCCATACTTAAGACTTTAGGAATAATAATATAATATTCCTTTGGGATTAATCCCTCTATCTTAGCTCCTTCCTAGACTCTTAGCCCCCTTTCCCTTCCTAGTAGAGCTTATCCCCCCATACTCTTTTACATGGTTGGTCTGCAACAATGATGTGTTTTCATTAACATTTGCGTGTGATTACATATTATAATGATGGATCACTAGTCATTTTAGCGTGACAGTGGTGACCAGTGTATATATAATGATAGCTTCACAATTATGCCTCAAACAAGCTTCAATAATGACCCAAAATGATAACCTAAAATTGGCAATATGTGTTGATACTGAGAGGGGGGTGAATCAGTATCTAGTACAATTTAAAATCCTTTTCAAATTATACTTAAACCATTCAATTATATCCAATGAGCAATGAACAATAGTATAAGAGTTACACCAATACACCACAATACACCATGCACAATATATGAGAAATAATCAATAGTTTTTGTTCAAGGGAAGTAATGACTTCCAAAGGTAGCTACAGATTCCAAATGTAAAGGGAGGGATAAACCTCCAAGAGGAATATACAATCCTCCAATATCAAGAGAGATTTTAACTCTTTATCCTTGCCCCTTCCTTCCACCCAAGAATATATGAGAGATAATAAAACTTTATTCAATTCTGGTCTGTTCAGAATACCCAACTTGTACAGCATGCCCCGCGCTCAATATTTAACATATGATTCTGAAACACGCGAAAAATAAACTAAAGTCCATTATATTTCCAATGGAAGTGGTCCCACTGCATTTGGAGTCTGTATGAAAAAGTTATGATTGTTTTACCCGAGACACCTATTTATTGACTAGTTTCAGGACTGGTCACAAACCCTATATTCCATAGAGTGTATCTCCATAATTATAGTGAATCAAGAGCTGAAATTTTTACCAGAGGTACCTTGATATGTCTTCTCAATACCATAGCCATTTCACCATCTGAATCGTTCTAGAAAAAAAAGTTATAGCAAAAATGGTAAGATGACCTGAAAATAACATACCTTAGAACACATCACCAAAAGACTTCATCCTCCCTTGAAATCCGGCCTTCTTTTACTTCTTCTTCCCTCTG
>ML777420.1:260169-273567 GCA_009831015.1 Picea engelmannii
GAATCATCTTGTACTTGAACATTTAAGTGGGGTAAAAGGAGGTTGCCCCCTCGAAGAGGCTTATTATCTGAAATTATCTCTTTTTCAAGGCGTTGAGTACTTTTCCTGAGGTTTTTATATGCTATATTGATGTTTGGCAACTCACTCCTAAGGGAACCAACTTGCTAGGGAATTCTTTCATCCCCCCAGGTATGGACAAGTTAAAAGGCATAATGTCCAAGAAAATGTCATGAATCAAAAGAGAATTAAATGTATATATTCAAATTCTTTGAGAATCAAAGTGACACATACCATGATACCCTGACTCATTACATCATGGAGCAAGACCCACTGCTACTTCAGAACCAGGCCAATGGGGTGGATGTTCCTGTTGCTGATAGAATGGAGGCACTGAAGAAGAAGGATGGGCCCTCCAGTTCCAAGATCAAGTCAATATGGCTCTCAGTACTCCATGTCTAGGACCTGTGGGACTCGAGACATAATCTCCTTAGTTATCCCTAGGATATGGGATAATAGTTCCCAAATGGTCAGACTCATCCAGACATGCTTTTCTTCATAGTTATCTTAGAAAATAAATCTTCATGGATTGTTTTTTTTTGTTCCTCCTAGGTTTAACATGGCTAATAAGATCTCAGGTCCATCCTTTTTGGTATTCTCATAGACCAAGGACTACTTGTTTCGGTTTGAGCTCTATAATAGTGTCTCTATCTAGCTGCTCTAGCACAATGTTTTTGAACTTTCACACATGGTGGTGGGGCTAGTTTTCTTTGTTGGAAGCCTCAACACCAGTGTCACTAATATATTTTGTAATTTCAGATTCTAACAGGTAATACAAAATGCTAGCTTATATATAAAAAAATAATACTTTTAACTTGCAACAATTACATTTTTGAAGTAATATTTTTAATATTCCTCAAAATACTAGAATATGTTAAGATAACTTTGTTATTCTATACGACCTTTATAAATTTATTTTTTTAACTCTCTTTTGGATTGAAATAACTTTTACTTTCTTGTGAAAAATAATGGTTGCAAGATGCCTATGGTTGGCAAACATTGTCATAACGTATAGAATGTTGATGGATCCCTTTCAACTTAGTGAAGTTAAGTGGTCCAACTCTAACTTTGAAGGTGAATTCAAGGTGGAAAACATTCAAGGTGGAAAACATGTATGTCCAAATATTTAATGTTTAAGTTTTTTTCGGAAAATGCACCATGTTAAAAGAAATTTTGAACAATAGTGACATTTTGTCAAAGTGTTGTTGGGTTTTTGTTTTGTACATAATTTAAATTTTTTTTTTTTTAATTTCAATAGACCAAACACATAGGTTGAATAACAAGTTATAAATATATTATTGATTATGTGTAACTCTTTTATTTTGTTGGGTCTGGGATATCTATAAAAAAATATGAATAAGAGAGAAAACAACTAGAAGCAATCAAAGTAGAGGAGAACATTTGCATATTAATCAAAGAAGAGGACAATAGAAAAACCCCAAAGGAAGTTTGCCTCCTAACTTACTTTGAACACAAGCATCGGTTATCTAACTCTTTGTGTCAATTCATTGGAAGCTCATGTAACCCCATTCAAGTGCCTCTAAGAGTTCAACTAGTTCACCTTATGAGGAGCTTTATTCAATGAAAATTCCTTAGTTGTGATACCAAGTATCTATTTACTAAAATTCCTAATGTAGAATTAAAATTAATCTAAGTATTAAAATGAAATATAATCTAGGAACTAAAAAAAAAACTATTTTAGAATATTATAAAAACTTGCAAAATTTTTATTGTCTCAAAATATAATTTTTACAATGATTTTAAACCTAAGATCAAAATGCTTTTATTATATATTTTCACATGAACATACATTCAATGTTTAAATGTATTATATCTTTGTATAAATATTCTTCACTAACCAACCATAACCTTTCTATATAGGCAAACATTAATCACTATGTAGTTTCTTTGTTAAAACGGTTTTTGACAATGACATTTTCCAAAGGCATTGCTAGATGTTAAATTTAGAGCTTCTATTAAGTTCTTTTCAATTTACTAGATAATAATAGCATAAGAAGGATCACTGAAAGAAACACAATCACAAGGTACACAAAATTTTATCCTGGGAAACCCTCATGGGGGAGAAAACCCAACAAAAACATCCTTAATATAGATTGCCAATACAATGCTAAGATAAAACACCAAACACTAGAGAATATCCAATACTGAGAAATGTGCCTCTCTCTTCTCCTTCTTCTAACTGCATCTTCCTTCAAAATTGCACACTAGATGAGTGACTTGAGTGAGTTAGAGAATGAGGCGCTAGCCTCTCTTATTTATACTAGCTGAGGAGCACTAGGGTGGTGTCTCTTCATTAGGTAGGGCCCAATTCTCCAATTAGTGGCTAAAACCACTTTAATTATCCCTAGGGGACGAATTCTCAATTAGCATCATTTAATTAGGGTTTGACCAATCCACAAAAGGGTCTTTGGTCATATACAAATACCAACATTATAAATCCATAAAGGGGATTGATCCATAATATAATAACTCAATAATAAGTAGAATATTCTTCGTAGTTACAATATTTCAACACTCCCCCTTAACAAGAAGGGTATTCTACAAAATCATAAAGAGAGAGAGAGAGGGAAACATGTCATCAACATCTAGAACATTGAATGGCATGTCATGTCTATAAATCATCATAATTTTTTCTCATCATAAATACCATCATCATTCACAACATGGAGCTGGAATATGAAACATCAACGTCAGTTAGTATAATAACAACATCAACATCAACAACACTAGGCTGATACAACATCATCAACAACACGAGGCCGATACAACATTATCAACAGAACGAAGCTGTAGCAACAACATCATGAACAACACGAGGCTAGATCAACACCATAATCAACATATAACAATAGAATGAGGCAGGTGTAAGAACATTTTGTTGTACTCTGACAGTCCCTAGGGATCTACCCATGAATCATAATATTTCCTACGATATAAAATCCTAACGGAGCTACAACATGGTACTCTAATAGACCATCCTTACCGGACCTTAGAGATATGCCCAGGAATCATAAGATTCCCTAGGATTATAAGAATCCTAATGAAGCTACCACTACTGACCATAGATGACATATACATGCACAAGTACTTTGACATATCGTCCTTACTAGACCTTCGGGATCTGTCCAGGGATGATCAGTCCCCTAGGATATAAAATCCTCACTGAGCTACCCACTGTTGGTTAGGATACCATAGTATCATCAACATCACTTCCGATTTTGAGGGAGGTCCTTTCGGACTATACCAAGATTGTCTCAAAAGCATTCAAACTTTACACGAGACAAAGGCTTGGTCAACACATCTGCAACCTGCCAATCTGTGCCAACATATTGGAGCTTAACAACTCCCCTCTGCACCATATCACGAATGTAGTGATACCATATTTCTATGTTCTTCGACTTATCATGGAACACAAGTTTCTCCGTCATCTTTATGCAACTTTTGTTATCACATATAATCATAGTTGCTTCCATCTCCAGATCAAATAGTCTTGTCAAAAATTCCGAAGCCATATGACTTCACAACTGGTGGAACATGTAGCAATGTATTCCTCTTATGTCGTGATGAGAGAAATACTGGATTTCTTTCTATTCTTCCATGAATTCATGGTTGACCCCAAACTGAAACAACATCCTAAAGTGTTCTTTCTATCAGAAACACTTCCATCCCAATCTAAATCAGTATAACCAATCAGTCTGAAGTCATGATCTCCATTATAAAAGAGACCAAATTCCAACGTACCCTTAAGGTATCTCATCACATGATTTTCCACTATAAGGTGAACATGTATGGGCTCTACCATATACTGAATCAAGGTGTTCACAACAAAGGATATATCGGGCCCGATATTTGTCATATACATTAACAAACCAATAATATGTTTGTACAAAGTAGCATCAACCAATTTTGATGAAGTATCCACCAGGAGCTTCAACTTTGTTTCCATGGGTGTGTTCATGGATTTACACTCCAACATATCAAACCTCTTCAGTATTTCAACTGCAAACTTCCCTTGTTTAAGGAAGATCTTCTCTACGCTCTACCAAACTTCAAGACCTAAGAAATAGTGCATCAAGCGTAGGTCTTTCATCTCAAATTCTACAGTGAGCTTATTCTTACAATCTGTGATGAGATTTTCTTCTCCAGTTAAGAATAAGTCGTCCACATACAACAACAATATAACTAGATCATCATTCATAACCTTGAAGTAAAGTTTAGAATCAACTTTACTCTTGGTAAAGCCCAAGCTTGTCAGGAAACTATCAATTCTTCCATACCAAGATCTAGGAGCTTGCTTCAATCCATACAGATCCTTCTTCAACCTGCAGACGTGAGTCTTTCTATATTCAGCTTCAAACCCTTGAGGTTGTTCTATATACACTTCTTCTTCAATAAAACCATTTAAGAAGGTTGTTTTCACATCCATCTGTTGTAAATTCCACTTCATCTTTGCTGCAAGAGATGTGATGGTTCTGATAGAAGTGTATCTGGCCATAGGAGCAAACATCTCTTCATAATCAATGCCTTCCTTTTGAGAAAATCCACGAGCTACAAACCTTGCTTTATGTTTTTCAATACTTCCATCTGCATCATGTTTTATCTTGTATAACCATTTGGAAGATACCACATCTTTGTTCTTCGGTCTGGGAACTATTTCCCATACATCATTCTTTATAATGGATTGATATTATTCTATCACGGAATATGTCCATTCTTTATTATGAATGGCTTCTTCAAAGCAAGTAGGATCCTTTTCTATGAGATCACACATAAAATCCATATAACTAGAGAATGGATTAGGTTTCTTGATTTGTTTCATGGTTCCTTTTGGAGCACCATACTTATCTCCATATTGAATAAGTTCCCTTGCCCAAGTTGGATTTCTCTCTTCAGAGATTTTCATTTGGGGAGGTTCTTGAGATTATATTATATCATGATCTTCTGGAATCTCTTCATAAGGGGTATTTGTAACTTCCCTCACTGGTTCTGCAACTCTGGGAGATACAGGTTCTTCTTCATATAATTCTTCAATTTGGCACCTTCTTGATTTATTAAGTGTCGCATATTCATCAAAGGTTACATCTA
This sequence comes from Picea engelmannii, assembly GCA_009831015.1. Taxonomy (NCBI): domain Eukaryota; kingdom Viridiplantae; phylum Streptophyta; class Pinopsida; order Pinales; family Pinaceae; genus Picea; species Picea engelmannii. The sequence goes on from ML777420.1 coordinate 265,333, forward strand.
TGTTGATGTCAATATGATGGTAACTTGGTATATAAATTTTGAATGCCTTAGAGACCTCACAGTATCCAACAAATATTCCCTTCTTTCCTGAAGGGTCCAACTTAGTTCTCCTTTCTTTAAAAATGTGTACAAACACTGGACAACCAAATATCTTAATATGGCTTACTTTTGGCTTCTTTCCAGAGAACATTTCTTCGGGGGTTTTGAATCCAAGTGCATTATGGGATAGTCTGTTTTGGACATACACTGATGTTCTTGCTACTTCTTACCATAAGTGCATTGGAAGATATTGATCGTGGATCATAGTCTTCACTGCTTCCATTATAGTTCTATTCTTTCTTTCTGCTACACTATTTTGCTGAGGATTATAGGGAGTAGTGAGCTCCCTCTTAATCCTGACATCTCTGCAAAATATTACAAATTATTTTGAGGTGTATTCTCCTCCATTATCTGACCTGAGTATCTTGATTTTTCTTTCAGAGAGATTCTCTATCCAGGATTTCAATTCCTTGAATTTCCAAACACTTCATCTTTTGATTTCAAGAAGTAAACCCAAGTATTGCGAGAATAATCATCAATCAATGACACATAGCACACATAACCACTAAATGAGGTTGATGGAATTGGGCCAAATACATATGAGTGGATGACCTCCAAGATTTCTTCTAGTATACTGTCACTCTTTAGGAAAGGATTATTTATGTTCTTTCCTTGTGCACATCTTTTGCACACACCTTCATGATCAAGCTTGAATTCTGGTAGACTTGTAACTACCTTGCTCACATATGGTAAGGATTTTTAGTTGATGTGAGCTATTTTTCTATGCCAAAGTTCACATGGACTCTTAGTGGAGTGAGTCAAAGCAACATCTGAGTGACCTTTTAACTTATACAGGCCACCTTCTTCTATTCCAATGACAATTGCATCTTGTATGGTTTTTCCTTTAGGCCACATAAGAAATTCACCATCTATGAAATCAACCTTGAAACCTTTCTTATCTAAAGTTGAGATAGAAAGTAGTTATTTTTCAAACCTTGTACATATAGTACATCCTTCATCTTCATCGGGGTCCCTAAATCAAGTTTGTAGGTGGATTATCGCACTCCTTTGATAGGGTACTGGTAATCATCTCTAAGTGTAAATTTTTGGGGAACGTTATTTTCTGTAAGGATAGAGAGAATGTATCTCTGACCTATCATGTGCTTAGAAGCACCACTATCTATGAGCCAAGTATCCTCTCTAGGTGACACAGATACTAAGAGGGCACAAAATAAAAAATAGTTTTCAATTTCTTCTTTAGTCATCTTGGTGGGTAGCTCATCATATTCAACTCCATGGGAATGGTGTATTTTGTTATTTATCTTCTTGTATTCTTCCCTTCTGGCAGGAAAATTCTTAGCAATGTGTCCCATCTTATCACAATGATAGCACTGGTAAGAGGAGAAATCATTTTCTCTTCTTGGACCTTTCTGAAACTTTTGGAATCTCCTTGGAGGGTGAGATTCTTTATGGAAATGGGTGAATCTCTTTGGGGAGTGAGATTCCTTATGTAGGTGGGTATCCTTCTGGAAGTGAGACATTTTATTTCTTCCTTTAGCATGAGAAACTATGGCTTGATCTTCATCCCTTAATAATACTACTTCTCGGTTAGCTACTCTTGCTTCTTCTTGAACAAATTCTTTTCAAAGAATGTCAAACTGGAGTTTTTCCTTCCTTGCAAAGATGGTTTGGATGAAGGCATCCCAAGGTCTTGTGAGACCATTAAGATCTTTCATTATGAGTTCATATTAATCTAGGTTGTCTCCATTTTCTTCTAGTTTTTCCTTGAACTGCGAAATCCTAGAGAAATAGTCATGAACCGTTTCTCCTTTCTACATCTTTGTATTCTTGAGTTGGGTTCTCAAGTCCATATTCTGGTTAATGTTCTTTCCTACATACATTATGGTTAGGGAATCAAACATATATTTTGGAGTGTTATTATAATCCACTTGACATATCAAGTGGTCTTTAATAAAGTATACAATGATTCTCTTGGCCCTAACCATATCCTTCTTGTGCTTAGTTTTAGCTGCATCTTCTACGGGTTCTGGTAAATTTTCCTTTATGAATTTTGCAAGGTCATTCTCTTCAAGAATGAGTGAAATCCTATACTTCTAGGCACAAAAGTTTTCCACACCTTATAACTTGTCAACAAGCTTGGTGATTGCAGACACCTTGACCTGGAGCTGAGGAAATGACCAAATTTTGAAAGTTCTCAGAAATTAAATTTGAACTTACCAGGAGGTGTGCTTGGCTAAGGCGAGTAGGCTGGTGCAGTTTGTTTTTAGAAAATCCAATTTTTACCCCTTGAAATGGGACCTGCGAAAATCTAGACTGGTACTTCTGGTATTGGTTATGGTTTCTCATTTTTCTAGTTTTCTGGTACCAGCCAAAACTAGGGTTTCACTTTCCATAGGCTCTGGACACTGAAAATGTGCTCTCAAGCTACCAATCAGTTCACTAGGCTAGGGTGCACTTCCATAGATGGTTTTTAGGATGAAATTCCCTTCCAACAAAAAACCCTAATTTTCTTGTACGACAACAATGACGTTTTTGGTTCCCCAGTGAAAGGTGCTCTATTCAGTCAATCTCTGATACCATGTTAAATTTAGAGCTTCTATTAAGTTCTTTTCAATTTACTAGACAATAATAGCATAAGCAGGATCACTAAAAGAAACACAATCACAAGGTACACAACATTTTATCTTGGGAAACCCTCATGGGGGAGAAAACCCAACAAAAACTTCCTTAATATATATTTCCAATACAATTCCAAGATAAAAGACCAAACACTAGAGAATATCCAAGACTGAGGAATGCGCCTCTCTTTTCTTCTTATTCTAACTGCAACTTTGTTCAAACTTGTGCACCAGATGAGTGACTTGAGTGAGTGATAGAATGAGGTGCTAGCCTCTCTTATTTATACTAGATGAGGAGCACTAGGGTGGTGTCTCTTCATTAGGAAAGGCTGACTTCTCCAATTAGTGGCTAAAACCACTTTAATTATCCCTAGGGGCCGAATTCTCAATTAACATCATTTAATTAGGGTTTGACCAATCCACAAAAGGGTATTTTGTCATATACAAATCCCTACATGATCAATCTATTATCACTGAGAGTCACCCTTGGATTACAAGAGGATAAGCCCAACACTCATAAAATAGGTTTGTAAATTTAGATTAATGATAGAAGGTCAAATGGAAAAAAATCAGCATAACAATGTTTCAACACAGAAAATCTAAGATAGTATGCATAAGAAAATGAGGTTTTGATTAGCTTCAATAAGTGGTTTAAAGATAAGTGTGAGTACATGGAATACTTGGTGAGGAAGATGAATAGGTCTTCTATAAGCATCAGGACTTCTAGCAGCTAGGTGAAGGAAAAGATCAGTCACAAGAACCTCTTGAACTAAACTTTAAAATACTAAAAATATTTACAACAACATCATAATCAAACATCCATTATAACACAGCTATAACATCTTATAAGGATGATCCAATAATGAGCATTCAGAGTAAGAAGAAACAAGATAATGAAAAGAGGTTGACTTCTATTAATCAAAATATCTCAGATCTCATACATAAACTAGAGTATGGCTCTGTTTAGTCAAAATATTACAAAATAGGGAGATCTTCTCAACCAGTCAAACTCCAACCCCTTTCCCAAAATAGAAACAACTACAAACAAAAAATGACATGTTTTAACTAATTTCCTGCTCTTCATGAGGCGAAATTATGAAAAATAGGCTTCACAATTCCACTTTAAATATGAGAATGATTTTTGTAGGTAATCTCGTTCTAAAGAAAAACCTCTCTAGGTTTCTTGAAAATCATCTCCAACTAGCCAAAATACGTGTCGCAAAAACATGTCTCAAACAGGAAATCATGAAAACTGAAAGCATAGGGCTCAAAGATTCTTTCGAATATCCCAATCCATGACACTTGTATGAAAAATGAAAGAGGTTAATTTTCATGGGTCCATGATTGACAATAACCTCCTTTGTATTTTGAAAATTCATCCTGGCTCACTAGGAAATCCTCCTGAAAGTCAGCTGGTCAAAAATACCAGTTCAATAGTCTTAGAACAAAGTTTATGCAACACATTCCGTAGCGCATTTCGTAGCGTCAGGCGCTACGAAATGTCCTGTAGTTGTCCAATTTGTGCAGTTTGGGCCCAAAATACCCAAAAAATGTATCCAAAGGTGTATAACCCTGTAGATGCCTCCAGATATGGTGTAAGCATGATACTTTCCAAAAAACTTCAAAAATGCATGGATGACCTTTCTTCAAAATGAGGGCCTTTTAGCCACTCCATCCCATCTCCTGATTCTGGAACTTATCCTTGTTGCATCTTGAGCTAGCAGATTAATATTTCTCTAAGATAATGAAAGAGAAATCTGATGGCTTAAGAAAAGGAAGAAAACCCTTCAGGAAAATGATTTGCAGGGAAGCAACAACTGTCAAAGTTTTCAAAATAACATTTCACCATCATGCAGGGTCATCATCATTAAAATCAACAAGGCTCTTTAAACTTTCAGCATATACATATTTTAAATTTGAAATATCAATTGAAAATGTAAAGGAAAAGAGTTGATGCAGGATATGTGATCAGAGGATAATAATCTGAGTTTGACACAGGTTCGTAGCACTAGAACAGGGGATTTGTAGCACAATTAGTAGCAAATTATGTAGCAAAAACAACAAGGGCCAAGCAATAGATAGGCATGACAGCTCTGATAGTAGGATTTTTTCAATTGCAGTGGAATAGGCTGAAAAAACTGCAGATAGGATGAGAATTTGGTGATAGCAAGAGTAAAGGGGACAGTTGGTAAAGAGATCCACAATTCGCAGCACCAGGTGCTACAAAAATTTAGCAGAGAGTTAAATTGATCATCAACAAAGCTCAGACAAATCAAGGAGCTCCTAGACACCGCGACTTTACTGTATATGTGCTTTAGATAGCATGAAACTTCCTACAACCATTCTAACCTTCAATTCCCCTTTGTCAGTTAGTTTGTAGCAAAATCCACAGCACTATTTGGACTAGGAGTTTCTGCAGCGTAGAGATAGGATCATAATTCAAAATTTGATAAACAATTAGAAATATTTAATGACCAAATCACGATTATTCCTTTTGAAAACATGGATGTTGAAAACAATGAAATGACATGACATCAACTTCATAATTGCAAGGATGATAAAGAGGGAGGGTGTACAAAATATGCACTACGAAAACAACTAGTGATTTGGCAGCGTAATAGAAGGGATTTTATTTGACTCCCTAATGGGTAAAGGGACATAGTGGAGGGGTTCAAGTGTATGAATGGAGGTAGTGAAATGTCAAGATTGTGGTGTCATGGGGATGATAGTGATAGATGTCAAACCATAGGAGATGAACCAAGGATATAAACCATAGGAAATGAACCAAGGGTATAAACCATAGGTGTGGGTCAAATGTGTGAGCCAAGCTCCAACCTTCATTTATTTGAGTTAACCTAAGAAAACCATAAGGGGGAAATCAAAAGAAAAATTAAAAAGACTAATGGATAAAAATTAAAAAAAAAAAACTAAGGATGAATTCACCCATAAAAACTACATGTGACCCTTAACAACTTCATGCAATAACATTGGCTCCACAGGGGATGATATGCTCCCTATGAGTTGCCAAGAATAAGAAGCTTCAGTGTCTTATCCTAGGGCTATAGATTCATCTGGCCTGTGCAACCAATCCTTTGCAAACCTTCAAGATCTGATATTTACTTTCATTCATATCCTAATATACTGAGAGAAACTCTACTTATTTATTGAAAACTGAAAACAAATACTCAGATACTATGCTTATTCATGCACACTCCTACTCTATTCAACTGTATGTTGTTGACTCAAGTAAAGTCATGTTTCCAATGTAACCATACAAGTAACTTCATGACTAAAATAATTTCCTTTCTACCATTGATTATAATATAATAACAAAAACATAATCGTAGCCATAAAAACTCCTTCAGGAAATCATTCTCACCCACAAGTGCTAGTGATATGATAAAATATGAAAACTTAAAAGAATATGAAAGATATGACTCTAGTAAGGATGCCACTGGATCTTCAAAACTGAGATCACAATCATATTGATTAAGAAAAAAATGACTTCTCATGTATCCATTCCTCTTTGTTAAAAAATAGACGACCTCCTTGATCTTTCAAGAGTAATTCTTGATCATCACAGATGACAATTTCCTCCTCATAAAAGTGATCATATTTTGATGGTATAACATGATTTAAAAGAATCTGATTATGATCAACTTTAATTATGTGGTTATCTATACAATCATCCACTACTTCTTTCTCAAAATGATTTGGAATATGAACACCAATATGATCTATATCTCGATCCATAGCAAGATCTGAAAAAACTATCAAAGGTTGTCTCAAATATGAATCATACTTACAGTCTTCTTGTTTTTCCAGCTTGAAAATAAATGTTCTCTGCAAATTTAGTTCCTCATGAGTGCTGCAAACTCCTTCTGTCTGCAAATCTAAAAGTTGTTGTGGGTTTCCTTCACTGATCTCAAGAGCCTTCTGACTAAAAGAAAACTGATCTTCATGATTTGTATTTAGAGAAAAATGATCTTGAAATCCATAATAATCGGAAACAATACTAGGTAAACATTCAACATCCTGATTATCATGAATAATCTCTTCAACTGTGACATTTTCTTCAACATAAGAATATCTTTCATGATTATAAGATCCTTTATACAAAAAATCAAATTCATGACAACATTCTGGATAGAGGAAGTCAACTGAAAATTTATCTTCATAAAATGAATGAAAGGCATTATGAAAACTCTTCAAAGAACTGACACTGGAAACCGAGAGACATCTACACCAATCATGAGTTGCCCCATCCAAAGAATATCTAAACAATTTAATGAGGACATCTTCATGTACAACTTTCAGCTTAAGCATGCACTCATGAAAATCTAATAAAAACTCAACTGGTACTTCCCAATCCTCTCCTCTAAATCTAGGAAGCCAACCTTCCCATTCATCTCTACTAGGCAATGGATTTGGAAAATCGACTATCTTTGCAAAATCACAGAAAGCATACCTCTAAGCTAGGATCTTGTCCATTTCAAAATAATGGAGTCTCCAATAGATATATGAATAGTGGAGTCTCCATGGTGAAATATAAGCATTCTAAAAGTGTAGCTTCCATTCACCATCCAAATCTAGATACAATCATCATAGTTCACCCAAGGAAGGTGTCTTCATTGTCGTCCCCGGTAACGACGCCAAGAATGTTAGCATTGAGAGTCACCCTTAGATTGAAAATGTGAAATGGAAAGTATGGAAGACCCATTTTTTATGATGACCAGCCTTTGCAGCTTGAAGTTTTGAGGGAAGTGCCATAATTTCACCTACTGGAGGCATCTACAGGCTTATATCCTTCTACTAAGACTTTTTGGGTTTTTTGAGGTTCATTGCATGACATAGAAAAACACAAAGAATATCGTAGTGCCCGACGCTACGAAATCATCCACACAAACATGATTGTATATTTTATGCAAAAAGCACTGCGAAATCACCTAGACATGCATAAAGTGGCAGTTCGTTACAAAACGTTATTGCGGAACAATTTTAGATTAGTAGTTTTCTATGGAGATTCCTATGCTAGAAAGGCCAGCTCACATCTCAAGTTGTTGTTACTGTTTAGAATATAAATACATCAAGAGAATGTTATGTGGAGGTTTGAATGTGTGATCTGGAAAGGACCTATATTGTTATATATTCATTGTACAAGAGGAGAGGAGTGTTGGATTCATGAGCCAGAAAGGCTAGAGAGAGTAGGAGAAGTATTAGTTGCTCATTTGTAAGCCTGAGGGACTGTTTGTAATGACATTTTCTGCCATTAAAGATTCATGAGATATTTTATCAGATTGTCTTCTTTGTTTTCCCACTTATTTGTTATCTTCTTGCTTGAATATATTGCAGGTTTTGAGGATCATTGATCCAGGTGCATATCGGAGGCCACCAACCTTTTCCAAATGGCTCAAAACAGTTTTCTGGCCATTTTGGCAATTTACTATTTTTAGCAGGTTTTCACTTTTGGGGCCATTTTGAGGGCCTAAATGAAGTTTTTTCGAGATAGAGGTTCTCAATGATAGCCAAAGGCATGATTGAGGCCCCAAAATGAATC
>ML777420.1:284651-332290 GCA_009831015.1 Picea engelmannii
CTACGCGCATTGGAAACACCCAAGGACCAGGATATGCGAGAAGAGTGGAAGCCCACAAGGGCGTTTCACTGCGCATCCACAAGAACACAAAACACAACAACAAATCATAAGCCAAGCATGGAAGTGCCAAGCCGTCCAGGAGGACGAGCCTACAAAGGGACTTGTTGAGTCCTCAACACACCCTAAAAGTTTTGTTACCACTTCCTTTTGGGTACCACCTTGTTTTCTACCTTCAATTTTTTTCACTATGGTTTGAGCGTGATAACCTTCTTATCTGATATGTTTCATGTCCGGGTTTCTCTTGAGCACATGAAAGACCATATTGAGAAAGACCACAACTACTCAGGGAACCAGCGACCCTAATTCCTCCTGACTCATAAAAGAAGTTCGGCATCGGTGAAAGATTAAGGTGGCGAAAATTGTTGGGAAGTCACAACAGTCGAGTGCCGACATTCTTTGGCATTGGTCGATAAGAGTATCTCTTTTACGCATTTAGTCTCCGAAAATATTTTTCCAAAGGCCGATCCTTTCGACTTTGGCAGAGAAGTGTAATCATAAGCGTCGCACAAAAGAGGAGTTCCACCACCGACCACTAACGCACGAACATCACCAATCCCAACATCATCGGTATCGGGAGTTTTATCAAGAAAATATCAACATTGATAAACAATCTAAAATAGTAGTTGATCCCCGATCTTTATGAAGGTGAGATGTGCCATGACGTTTAACCCCCAACTGTGTCAAGTACTCCGCATTCAAAGCTTTAGTTAATTCATAGATCATGAATTAGTTACTATCTCATGCGTGAATCAAAGGGAACCGTTAAACTCCCTGATACAATGCATCTCCATACGTGCCTCCGTCATCAACCAGTTAAGTCTCAGCGGCAGAAATCTGACAGCATTTTATTTTGAAATCTTCATATATTACCCGTATCAACTAATTGATATGACTGGTAGTATCTCCCAGTTATATTATTTTGAGTCCTTTTTGTGTGATCCCACTCTGCATAGCAATAAATTCAGAAAAAACAAGAGAACGAAGCCACCAATCTAGAGGAAACATCCAAAGTCCAGTGAGTATTAAACAGTTTTCTTAGCAAGCATTACAGGTATGGGTTCGTTTCTAGTTTTATGCTTAATTTGTATATATTCTCACCTGATGTTGCTCTGTATACATGTTTAAAAGGCGGTTTTGATTGCAGGGATGATGCCTCCAAATAAGCCATCCACCAGGAAATCACCACGGGAACCAAAGTTGCAAGAATCGAAAATAGGAGAAGGTTCCCCCCAAGCAATTGTGAGACAATTAGAGTTCACTCCTAAGTTGGTGTCCTTCATCAAAGCGATCACCAAGGAGCCCTTTGTCCACCCCCCAGCTTTTGGGGATACAAAGGCAAGCATTGGAGCAAATACAACTTTTCCTCATTGGGAATAAGTTTTCAAGAAGATTAAGAAAGAAGAGCCCCTCAAATACACTCCGCACAACAACCCTGATACAAGGAAGCTCGATGACGAGGTCCTCCCAAACATTTGTAGGGATTATCTGCACATGGTGGCAAGTCAGTATCCGGTTTTTCCTTGCATTGAGCTCATAAAGTGTCTCATTGATCACAACGATGCATAGAAATGTTTGATTAATGATGACAATGGTGAATGCGTCGGGGTTTTCCTGCCACCAGAAGTTCAGAAATACTACAAACTCAATGAGTCCGGAGAAAAGTTGAGCACTGATTTCGTGGTGAGTTTTTATGCCTCTCGCGACACTAGAAAAATCTTGGCATCCTATTGGAGGGAAGACAAGAAATTCATGAACCGAACTTCTGGATGGTACAAGACGGTCAATCTCAGGGAACCATACGCATATCTCATGGCCCTTCTCTGCAGATTACATGGGGAGAAAGACTGCTCCCGGTTTTTGGAAGCTTGGATGCCTCTGGCTTTTACAGTCGCCATTTTGGGTACCGATTTCAACTGGAGTGCTATCATCTCCAAACATTTGAGCACCTGCATAAAACAATCTCAAGTGCCAAAGGAAGGAGATACCCCCACCTTTGACATGGCTTCATATCTACTGGACGTCATCTGCGCCAGGAACGCTTTTGCTGGGATGAACTTGAATTGGCACCCCTCCGAGCTCGCAGTCCATGTATACTACAACATATTATGGGAAATCAAGTACAAAAAATCCTATGTTGTTATCTGTGATCATTTTATTGCACCCATTTACTTCTTACTCTTTAAGAGAGAATGCCCTAGATTATCAGATGAAGCAAAGAAGGTCATAGTCAAAATTGGTCACTGGTATTTAGATGAACGAGAAACCTACATTAGGATTTTCGAAACCATAGCGGCACCACATTTATTACCCCTTTATGTCCCCGACCGGCTAGTATTAGGAGAAATCTTCTATCAAACCATCATACAAGGATACAATGCAACTTTAGTGAAAGACAAGAAGTGGGCTTTCATACCGTATGGATTCCATATCAGCTTCTGCATGGTCAAAGACACTGCGCATGCTAAACAACCTGGGCTAGGTCAATTGGAATTTCGGTTCCAAACTAGTCGATTTCGCAAACACGATCCCAAGGGATTGGTCCTACAGCACACGTCACGGGTATCATCTTGTTGGCCTTATGCCCATGATCGGTTTGAGGATGAAATTTTCACCGAGAACACCCAAGACTAGGATATGGTGTCAGCCAGGAAGGTTGATCCTAGAGGAACCAGGTTTAGAGCCTTGAGCTATGAAGATTAGGCCACGCTATTGGAGTAAGCAATTCAAGGAGCTGGTCGATGCCCTGAAGCAGCAATAGCATATGAATTGGAGGAAGAAACAAATAACCCCTAAGAAGACATTGAGGTCACAGAAGCTCATCAGGGATCCCTGATACAAATCAGATATTTCCCTGAGGATCAAACAGCTCAAGAAAGTGGCGCATGTTTGTACCAGTAGGCTCAGCCACTAATGAAATGGATGCAGGATAACCTGCATCTTGCCATAATTCTAGGGATCTCAGTTACCATCCAAAGAGTTCCGACAGAACCTATCAATCTGATTGTCACAGCCACCAATGGCATCAATGGGTCGGGTAATATCGATCCTATGATATCGCCAATTGATCTATCGGGAGAAGGAACACCTCAACCAGAGATGGGTCAGGTGTCGATAGAAACACAAGCACCCAACCCCTTGAGCACACTAATACATATATACAATGACAAAAAGATCATAGAGCCTTCATGTGGCACCTCGATGCACATCCAAGAAGAAGAAGGTCCCGAAAATACCTTTTCCCCAAGTCCCGAAAAGGTCTCTTCTGTTGGGCCTAGGGTTCAGGACCGGGGAATCCCACAAAAGGAAGCTAAAGTTGAAGATAATCTCAACACAGGAAAGTCCGATTAGATGTAGGCCTGAGTGACGAGCCTCCACAGAAAGGAATCGACAGTTCCATGATCGGGGATCAAGTAAATGACAAGTCCACACAACACACCTCTATCCTGTTCAACCCCCAGATCCTTGGTGAGAAACAAGTAGAAGTCGGATCTACAAGGGAGAACGAAGAAGTTCGAGAGCCCACTCTCGAACAAATTTACACTGTGGGAATCTTGGGAAACAATCTCACATGGGGTGATCAATAGATACTAGACCCGGTAGATGAGGTCGTAGACATATATGCGATATCCTATGATCAAAAGAGAAAGGCTATCATTCAGAGAACAAAAAAGAAGAGAAGAATCACCCTAGATCATACCATCATAGTCATCACTGAGGAGAAGTTAATCGATATAGCAGACGCCCGTACGTCTGAGCTGATTGGTGCGGGAAAATCCCTCTCAGAGGCTGCCTAGGATAGAGCCAGGAAAGATGAAAAGGAACTTGCTGCCACCCAAAAGGAGCTTGAACACTTGCGCAATCTTGTCGATTCCTATAAGGGTGCTACACAGACGGTTGTGTATTTGAAAGATGAGTTTGGTAAAGTTTACTATGATTTCAAGAAGGAAAGACACCTGTTAATCTTGAATATAGTTGAATTCCAGGAAGACACTCTCATGGCACTCGCGACATGTAAGGAAATGGAGCGATGGTATGAGAAGGTGCAGTAGGCAGTGGAGAGGCTTGAATTTATTGAGGCAGTCCAAAAAGGCCAAGAAAAGGAAGATCACGACATTTGGCTAGTAAGTAAAAGAAATCTCAAATGCATGAAACGATCAGCTGAATACTAGGCCAAAATGTCTCGAGTCCCACATGAAGAAATCCAAGAACAATGGGCCAAATGTCAGAAGCACTGAGATAAGATAAATAAAATAATGAAATGCATCGTACTCCCTGAGTATGGTACCCCCGATATGTTTATCGACCTAAATGAAATAATAAAGTTGTACGCCGAACAAGATGCGTCATGGGCTGAAGAATGTGCAAAGGTCATCGATGAAAAGCCTGGGCAAGTACAAAAGTTCACAGAACATCCAATCAAAGCCAGGGCTATGCTTCAGAAGTTGAACTTTAGCCTTGCAAAATATTGGGTGCACGCAGAAGACATCAGAGGAATCTATGTGGCTCCAATGGAACAACACAGGTTTCCATGGGCCAACACCTGTGAAGAACTCTTTATCAGATGGTTTGATTATGAAAGAGTCCACCATTTTCAAGAAATGACTCAGGTGGACTGTTGAAAGACTATTAGATGATGACGCCACATGGTGATTTTTTATTAGTTCAAATTGTATTTTACCATTAATTACTGTTAAGACTTTATATTATAAATAGGCACATCGACCGATGGTCTAAAGGTCGATGGTTGTTGTAAGAACTATTTTATTTTGTTTGTTGATAATTATTTTGAGACTGCTATGAATTAAGAAGTCCACCTGGACCAGAGACGAGCTATTTTTTATCAGATGTATGTGATTGGAGTTGGAGAAGAATTACTTCCTTTCCTGTTCCATGAATGTTGCAGTAGATGAGTAGGAAAAATTAATTTTGTTGTCAAGTTATCTAGTGCAATGTTTTGATGTTCTTTGATTTAAACGATGAAAGTAAATCATTGTGCTTTTATGTGATGAATGTCTTGGTAGATGAATTATTTTGCTTACCATGATATTGATTACAGTTGTGTTCCTTTCTCTATGCTAAGTAGTTTACCTCAGCTATGTGATGAATGTCTCAGTAGATGAATTATTTTTCTTTCCCTGATCTTGATCATATATGCATTTTCTTTCTGTTAAGTAGCTTTCTCAAACAACAGTTGGATGGTATTTCGGTTAAGGTATTATTACTAAGCCCTTTGGCATAGGATCATTGTCTGCATATTTGAGTAGTGGGTTATCCTATGCTCGACCCCTTCCCAATAGTTAAAACTTTTGTCCTATCTTTGTCAAGTCGGTTTATACTGGCTTGCATCTCTCGTACCAGCCCCACCTAACAGAAAACACAAAAAAAAATGTTCTAACCAAAGGAAGAGCCTTCGCCAGAAAAACACAAAAGCTCATCGATAATTTGGCTAGATTGTAATATCTGGAGAACCATCCCACTCCAAACGCTGCAGAGTCTAATTGGGCCTCGGTGGTGGGTTTGGTTCCTGTTGTTGAATCAGGGGATTTAGGCCCCATCAACAGAAGTGGCGCTAGAAGGAGGGCCTAAGAATGAATGGTTGAATATGTGAGTTGTATGATATTTTGAACAGCCTATAGATTCATAACGGCCCACATGCATGGCTAGTCATCCAACAGACAACCCAACTTTACTGAGTACTCCCAAAGCAGATAACTCACCCCACTATGAGGAAGGATATCTTCACCCTGAAATACCTTACACCCTCCCTCACGAAGAAGTGAATCAGTTTAGAAGGATTACCAGAGCCTATGCCTGACAAATCGTCACATTTCCCTTCACCCCCATCCTACCTCGAAGAAAACAACAAAGCAGACTAGTGGTTAGCACTCCCGACGAAGTTTTCGTACACTCCGTCGAAGACTTAATATATTTTGCGATCATCGAAATCCATGAACCTCTTGAACTCATACCCGATATGCCAATCGGTGACATCTCTGAACCTAACGATCTTTCGGAAGAGGAAGAGCCTAACTCTGACTCCGAAGATATGGAAGAGAACAACGGTCATGAGGAGGAGAGAGAAGTTCCACTTCAAGACAACCAACCTTGGTTGGTCAGGGACGTCGTGGCCATCCCTGGATGAGTACACAACCTCCCTCAGCACCTGGAAAAGTTGCTCCCCAAGTATGATCCTAAAACCTCAGGACTTCCCGAAGATCATATCAAGAAGTTCATACTAGCGATCAGGCTTATGAAAGTTCAACATGAAGACATGGTATGCATACTTTTCCCTCGCATGTTTTAGAACTCAACTTCCACTTGGTATTTTAACTTGCCAGTAGGAGCCATAATCAGCTAGAATAAGTTCCAAAAGGATTTCCTAAACAAATTTTCCAAAGAAACTACCATGGGATCCCTTATGGATGAATTATTCCTAGCCACCATGACCCCAAAGCAAAGGGTCAAAGATTTCAATCAAAGATTCACGACTATCTTAAACAAATTTCAGCCCGCAGCGAAACCGGCTCAAGAGTTGTGTTGGGCCCCAACAACTCCCCCTAAATTTTTACAAAATTTAAAGGGCCCCTGTTAGAATCTTGATAATTATAATGAGCTACAGAATCAACCTTTTCAAATAGTTCCATACCTTGGCTTGCTTTGAGAAAAAAATTAAGACATTCACTATAGTATGAGACATTCATTACAAGAGTATATGTCAAAATTTAGAAATGAGCATAGAAATCTCAATTTAAACAAAAACATTAATTTTTATCAATTGTTTACTTTCGTTTAAATTAGGATTATGTGTTATTTATTTTGCTCATCAGCAAGTTTGACTATTTTGAATAATGGGTTCAATACTTCATCAAATAATATCTTGGTTGGTTTCTCATTTTCATGAAATCATTTGGTGATATTAATTAATTAATTTTTTTTCATTTTGGATCTCATTTCAAAATAATAATAATAAAAGAATTATCTATCATTTGTTTGTTTTGTAAAAGACCAAAATTAATATTTTTCTCTTCTCCATTAACTTGAAGCTTCTAGAGTTTTAGGATTATTTTAAACAATGTTTGTTTAGAACTTATAGTTAGTTTAAATTCATCTTTGATTTTATTGTTCTAGATTTTGTTTTATTCTCAATTTTTAGGTTATTAATTTAGGTTTGTTTTTGTTTCACAGGTTTCTATTATCAAATATTTGATACGGATCTGATCATGGATTGATTTTATTATCCAAATATGTTCAATATGATTGATCCAAAAATAATATTGGATTGCTACAAATAATTTTATGAGCAACAACAGATAAAATTTGGAAAGGCATCAACATCAGACACACGATTTTGCAGGACTGATTGCAGTCAAACCATGAGGAATTTGAAGAAACAGTTGAAAAACCAGAACCAAAATGGACCCATTTACCTTCCGTGTAGATATTTTCCCAAACAAATGCACGATTTGAGAGATACTTGTGTCTCTTTATGAGGAAAATTTTAGGTGGCGGAAAATATTAGTGACGCCCAGACTGTTCATTCATTTTATAAATATATGAGAAAGATCCATGGAGATCCAAGAATTGCAGAGGAGGATTTTAATCCTTTCTCTTTTGTATATTATTTATTTTGTAAACTTTTTATTTCTTTTCAAATGGAGTAATGGATGGTTGGAATCTTTGGGAGAATGGACGAGTATTTTTAAAGAAGAATATCGAATTCCAGGTTGCCTAATGGATTTTGTCCTGTAAGTAAAATGGTTTTATTTTCATATTCTTTGAATAATTGATTATGCATTGATTTAAATAGCTTTAGTATTTTTTTATCAATACATGGTTAATTATTATCATTTATATATTAATTTTTCCAATCTTTAAGAGTCTATTATCCAAAACAATTCTTCCAGGACTACAATATGGGAAAGTAATTCATCTTTGTCTTTAGACCTGTGTGATACTTATTCCATTTCATTCTTTCATTATTATTGTATTATGAAAATGTTATTATGGTTGATTTTATCTTTAGCTTGTCATCATATGGTGTTTTCATACTGTTAAATGTTATATGCTGCCCATAATTTCTTATTCCATTTTTTATGTGTGATCAATCGATCATTTGATTATTATGGAATTTATTTCTAATGTTAAATGATGGATAATATCAATACCCATAATTGAGTTTTCTTTCGTTCTTAAATATTGATTATCTTAAGATCACACGATTTTTAATTAGTTGTCTTCCTGTTGTTATTAATTTACTCCAATATCAAATACTTCTTTGAATGTATTCTGGAAGTGCTAGTATTGTTCTCTTATAGGTTTCCCTTAACAACAGTACAGGCAGGAGCTCATACAACACAGAAAGATAAATACCAGTTTCGTTGATTAGTGACAGGTTATTATGTGTGTTATTTAGTTAAGTTGTTTATGAATGAAACAATGAATGTATGGTTCATCTTTGACTATTCACATGTTCATGTTTCATTAACTTTTTTGCAAGATTCTTTAAATTTATAAAAGAAAAACAATAAATATTTTTATGTTCTTTATTTATCTGCTTCCTATAAGCAATCATTTTTCCATTGATTTTCGTAAGTTTCGATTAAAACTTGCATCTTGTAGATCATGTAAATAAATGAGACTTGTATATCTTCTGCTTAAATACAATAACTACAATTACATTAGAGAATATGTACATATATATATATATATAGTGTTTAGTAATTAGTTAGTTATTTCTCTCTTTTATTCCTTTCTCTTAGGATTCTTAGATTGGCTAATGGAGCCATTAAACCCATCAGAACGAGTTACACCAAACAGCTTGGGTTATTTAGACAACCCCGGACCAGACTCGCTCTTCTAGTTGACGGACGATCAATTTCACCCGTCAACAAATGGTGCTAGAAGGAGGGCCAAGGTTGATTTAATGATTAAATGTTTCACCCCTCATCTTTTCATAATTCCATATTTATAAATCCTTCTTATGTATCATCTTATAATGCACTACAAGGCAAGCTAACTATTTGGAGTCAATTTCTTCAAATTCTTAATGGCTTCTGCCCAAATCACTGTGTCGGAACATGCTTTTAATGTCTCACTACCTGTTATTTCCAACAAGACAGCTGATCTCTTTTCAGAACTCACCTTTGATGGTGAAGGGAACACATCTACAGTAGACCATATTTCTAATTTTTTTTATAAGTGTTTAAGACATAAGATCACCGATTCTAATGTTACATGCAGATTGTTCTCTCTCACTTTCTGAGGTCGGGTTAAGGTTTGGTTTGAATCTTTTCAGGCTAATTCTATTCATTCTTTGTCTGAGTTTGTATTTGAGTTTTTATCAGATTTTAGCAAGTATGATTATGATGAATTAAGTGAAGAATTAAGCTACTTAAGGAAAGAAAATGGTGAATCATTCAATGATTTTGAAATTAGGTTCATTCATGTTGGTATTAGATTCCCTTTGAAAGAAATGTCGCTTATTAATGAATGGTTTGAATATCTCATTTCTCTCTCAGACAAGCAAGTTCAATTAATTTTTAACCAATCTGAATTGAGCACTAACACTCAATCTCAAGATGGTTCAAATTTTCATGTTGATCTTGACGATTTTGAAGCACCACAATTTGTGTCGACTTCTTTCATTTTGGAAAATCATGAGCCACATAATGAAATTGTCACATCTAATCATTCTTTGCAAATAATGTCTCCTCCTGTCGAAGAAGGAACCTTCACTTTAAAATATGACAGTTGTCCCACTCTCATAGATTTTATAACAGTTTCTAAAGTAAAAAAGGTTGAATGTGAAGTTGATAATCATGTGGACGATAAATCTCCCCCTAATTTAGTTGAACAGATCCATGATCAATCAGTGGGAGACAAAATCATTAGGCAGACTATTAATCAACCTTCTATCTCTAGTGATTTGCTCTCAAATTTTCCCTTACATAATGAACCAAATTGTCTCTTAGAAACTGTCTCGTATTCTTTAAAAGAGAATACAATAGAGGTTGATCAGTTTATACAAGGAGAGAGAACAAAACCATATTTCGAAACATATATACCTATCATTTCAAGAGATGCATTTCGTCTCCTCAATTCTTCTACATATTATTCCTTGTACCCCGATATTTTTTATCCTAATGTTGTTCAATTGCATGTTCCATATTGCCTTGGAGAGAATTCAACATTATACAATCAGGTACAAAGAGATTACCGAATAGAAGATAAAGAGGAAAATAATTCTACCCATGAACATATCAATTCTTATTCTCATCAATTATCTGTGGGTAAATCAAGAAATGATTTGAAAGAGTCTCAAATTGCATCTTCCATTGATTTATCTCAATTTGTGATTAAAGAAGAATCTAGATTTTTCCATGATCAATTATTCGAAGTTGAAAAGTATAATCGGCCAAATATTATTACCAATGATGATTATTCAAAAATGTTGGTCGTTCCATTTAGTCTACCTCAAATAGTTAATCTTGAAGTATTTAAGCTCAATGGAAAGTTTAAAGAGAATGAGACATTTCTTTTCCGATTGAGAATCATGATAAGTTCTCGCCATCTTGATCCGACCTTTTTACAAGATTCTTTCCTTGATAGTCTAATACTTTATTCTCATTAGGAATATTTTCCGTATGTGAATTCTTTTGAACAATCCCATGTTAGTAATTGCATGTATTATGATAGGGTTGAAGATTGGATGCAGTATTCATATCTCAAAAAGTTTCCAGGGAATGATAATATTATCTTCACTTTATTAAGAGATCAAGGAGGTAACTTTAACACACTCATTTTACATCCTTCATATGGAGAAAATATGGAACAAAAGGAAAATTGTCGGGAGGATGGGGCACTTATGTCTAGGCCGATGGTTATGTCAGGTCCCCATAACTCTCACAAGCTTCACAATCTCATTTTTTCATATTTTTGTGACCCATATAATGACAAAATTGCAGAATGGTTGGAGGATTCATACAAAAAGAATGTTCAAGGGAATGGTAAGGTCATGCTTGCTTTGTTTTTAAATGATGATGATAAAGATAAGTATGATATATTTTTGTTATTTTTTGATATACTACCATTCTTGTTAGTAATATTCGATCTTTTTTCCATTGCAGGATTGGAGTTACGTCGATGGCTACATTGGAAGCATGACTTCACTTAGTATTTTTTATTTGTTTAGTAGTTAGAGTAGGTTTAGGAATAGGTTTTCTTTTAGTTTTATTTCTCAGTTTTTCTCTTTGTAATAATTTAGTTATGAACACAAGTGGGCACACCAAGAGAACCATAATATGAATGTTGTCAGGGAAGTCCACTTTAAATCTTTTCCTCTCTGCTTTTCGTTGAATATTTATTTTCAAAAACACAGTATCATTATGAAAATTTTAAATGGAAAGTAAAGAGATAAGTAAATTTGAACTATCAATTCAACCCTGACCCAAGATGCCATGAATAGGACTGCACTCGTCTTAATAAGGATTTTTCTATTTTTAGTCTCTTTTATTTTTAATAATAATGCTTGGTCAAAGTAATATCTTATGCATCACTATCTTAAGAAAAGGACTTGCTCGCGCATGATATTTTATATGATTCATTTCTTCCTTTATTTTACAATGAGATGATAGTGGATACAAAAACTCAAGTTTATCTTTGGCCAAAATCATTTCCTGAAAAGTTTTATTTTGTTGTTTTGATTTTGTGTACTTCTTATTTTGAATCCCATTAATAAAATTTCATTTGGTTTGTTGTGTGTTTCTTGTTTTCTTTGATTTCTTTGAATGGATTTTCTTCTTATCTATCTTTTTGAATCAATATATTTCTGATCAAAGAGATATTGTCAAATGAAGCATTTATTTTAAGAATTGTGTTTTTCAAGCAAATTGAAATATTTCAAAGAGGTCATGATATTAAGATATAGCTCAGACAATTGATTTTTATGTCAATTGTCACTTTCATTTTGTCCTCAAATTGTCTTTGCCAGAGTATTACACCACAGATATGGTTTAAATCTTTGAGAATTACGATGATCTTTAAACTTTTTACGCCATCCATATTATTAAGGAATCACTTTTAAGTGCTTCCCCATTCTCTAGATGATTTCTTAAAGGAAATCTAAAATCTCTAAACCATGATAAAACTTCTAATTTTGAAAGAAAATAAATTACATGGTCAATTCACCTGTATTGCAATTAACCTCCAGTATCACCCCGATCTATTTGTCATCAAGAAATATATAATTGGGTTGTAATCACTTAAGTGTGGGAAGTGTGTGTAAACCCATTAGGGTACTGAACAGGCTCGCTGGCAGCAGGTAAATGCACACATGATACCAAGACAACTTCGTCGGGGTACTGAACAAGCCTGCTGGCAACGAAGCAATGTCAGGTCGAGAGGTAGCAGGTATATGTTTTTAAATTAACTTTTATGTAAGTATACATCATGTGGATACAACTATTGGATGGGATTAAAACAATTGAGTGGGTTAAATGACATCCCTGTTGAGGCTATGGATGCCTGCTGGCAGCAGTGGCTCTGTCAATGGTATTGAAGTTCTTTTATAAACATCGTGACTCTTTGATTAAGACATTATTTCAGGTCATAATCTTCTGCAAAGAAAATTCTATTGTCTGGTTACAACATTGAGCTTATCCTAATACTATATGGTCTCAACGTGAATTTATTTCAGGGAGCTTAAATCATTTTTTCAGTCTTATTCTTTTCTTCCTGAGATGAAATCTTACCAGATCAGAGATAACTTCTTCACCTAGTAAGTCACCATTTTTTGGGTCCCAACAACTCCCCCTAAATTTTTACAAAATTTAAAGGGCCCCTGTTAGAATCTTGATAATTATAATGAGCTACAGAATCAACATTTTCAAATAGTTCCATACCTTGGCTTTCTTTGAGACAAAATTAAGACATTCACTATAGTATGAGACATTCATTACAAGAGTATATGTCAAAATTTAGAAACGAGCGTAGAAATCTCAATTTAAACAAAAACGTAAATTTTTATCAATTGTTTACTTTCGTTTAAATTATGATTATGTTTTCTTTCTTTTGTTCATCAACAAGTTTGACTATTTTGAATAATGGGTTCAATACTTCATCAAATAATATCTTGGTTGGTTTCTCATTTTCATGAAATCATTTGGTGATATTAATTAATTAAATTCTTTTTTCATTTTTCATCTCATTTCAAAATAATAATAAGAAAAGAATTATCTATCATTTGTTTGTTTTGTAAAAAACCAAAATTAATATTTTTCTCTTCTCCATTAACTTGAAGCTTCTATAGTTTTAGGATTATTTTAAACAATGGTTGTTTATAACTTATAGTTAGTTTAAATTCATTTTTTATTTTATTGTTCTAGATTTTGTTTTACTCTCAATTTTTAGGCTATTAATTTAGATTTATTTTTGTTTCACAGGTTTCTATTATCAAATATTTGATATGGATCTGATCATGGCTTGATTTTATTATCCAAATATGTTCAATATGATTGATCCAAAAATAATATTGGATTGCTACAAATAATTTTATGAGCAACAACAGATAAAATTTGGAAAGGCGTCAAGATCAGACACACAATTTTGCAGGACTGATTTCATTCACACCGTGAGGAATTTGAAGAAACGGTTGAAAACCCAGAACCAAAATGGACCCATTTACCTTCTGCATAGATATTTTCCCAAAAAAATGCACGATTTGAGAGATATTTGGGTCTCTTTATGAGGAAAATTTTAGGTGGAGGAAATTATTAGTGACGCCCAGACTGTTCATTCATTTTATAAATATATAAGAAAGATCAGAGCCATGGAGATCCAAGAATTGTAGAGGAGGATTTTAATCCTCTCTCTTTTGTATATTTGTAACATCCCTCTCTGGCGCACTGAGAAAACTTATTTTTTTAGGACACTTGCTCGCAAGTGATCTGGACTTTTATGATAAGAAAACATTTATCCTTGATTATGATGCAATATGATAGATGACATGATGTTTTACTGATTTTTCATGGACAGGTGCTATTGAATCGGTTTTACTGAGTGTGCAGGGTTTTGGACCTTTAGCATGCAGAGGCATCGATAGAACCCCTTGGACTCTGGATCGAGTCAGGGAGTGTGCTATTGGGGTTGATTGTTTATTGTGATTTTAGTACATTTGATTTGATGATATGATGTGGACATGTTCTGACACGATTGTTGATGATGCAGGCTAACAATATCTTGCCGACCAAACTAACATATGGAGTAAAGGGGCCACACACAATTTCCAGAGAGGTTGAGGGAGAGGTGTGGACAGCAGCCCTACCACAGCCTACTAGAACTCCCACCGTGGCTCGAACTGTAGGTTAACGATTACCTAGCTCAAGAGGAACCACGATGCCATGAGGGAAGACTGCGACAATCACTCACGATGATTCTAAGGGGCGCGCAATAAGGTGGGGGCCTTATTCCTTAGAAACCCTCAGTCTCCCACAAGTTCATCTGGCGGAGTGTTGACTCCAGGGGTTATTGATGTCTACCAATCAGTCAAGTTGGCGAGTGGCACCCTTGGAGCACATGGTGCATCCTGAAGGGCACGTCGCGCAAAAGAAACACAAGAAGTGAGTGGCACTCTTGAAGCACATGGTGCATCCTGAAGGGCACGTCGCACAAAAGAAACGAACGAGGCGAGTGGGACCCTTGGAGCACGTGGTGCGTCCAGAAGGGCACGTCGCATTGATGTTGATGAAGGAACAAACCTAGATGGTCCTAAGACATTTAACACATTAAGAAATTCTTAAAACGACTTCCCTAAATAATTGTCGCCCAGTTCAGAATCTAAGTCCTAAGTCTAAAACTTCTCTAGGGTAAAATTTTGTTTAACCTTAACAAAAGACCCTATGAAAATAAAAATGAATTTTTAAACAAAAAAAGAAAACCACTTAAGTAATAATTTTAGTCTTCATAAAATAATTGGGGTAAAATGAAGAAAGTAAGAATTTAATAAAAATCAGGGGATTTAAAAAAAAAAAGGGTAAAGAAGAGTTTAATTCTTAACATGTGGAAGTATAAAAAAGGATATTAAATTAATAAAAAGGGTGAAAGATTAAAAAGCGCAACTGCCATTTTGGCTCTAATAAAAGGGGAAAGAAGGGGAAAATAAAAATTAGGAAACTAAGGAATAGAGGAAACATAATAAAGGAAAGAAGGGGACATAGGGTAAAAAGCAAGGTCAACATAGTAAGGAATCGGCAATAAAGAACCTTCTAATTTGAGCTAAATTAGCAACATCATTTTTAGGGAAAGTATTTAAAACATGTAAGGGGATCTAGGAACACCTAGGAGTAAATTTAGGAGCAACTTTAGGTGGGTGAGAGAATTGAGACAATTAAGAAATTTAAAGAAAATAATTATTGGAGGAAAGAGGGGGATGGACGACACTTGCGCGAAGGAGAATATCTAGAACATTTTTTATTCAAATTTAATTTAAATATGATTTAGGGAAAGTTGGAGGTTCTAAAAACTCTATAAAAGAAAGGGAAGATGATGAAGAGATGGATCGGTTGTTATCGTAATGTTACGCTGCCGAAATTGTAACTTGACTGATTACTTGTGGGGAGTTGGGTTTTCCCAGCTTGGATAGGAGTGGTAGCTTAGCCTTGCGAGGCGAGCTGGGAGCTAGACGTACCATCTGGATAGTGTGTGGCCCCTTTGCAGCTTGGGGGTCTAAGGGGGAACCAGATTACCCTTAGTGATTGGCTTGGAGGTACTGGTGTAGTCTTGACGGTCAGCGAGCGGGAGAGGCACGGAGCGCGCGGTCATCATTCGAGGCGGGAGTTAAGGCAACGGTACGCTCTTTGATTTGTAGAGTAGAATGCCTTAGGTTATGATTAGGTCTACTTGTGTAATGGTAATCTAGATGGATGAATTTTTAATTTCAATAGATGTTGGTTATCGTTGGGCTGAATGGTTGTTCTTTATTTGCTTACTCCGGCGGATTGTTGTGTTTTTAAATATTGTTGTAAATTTTACTGTGTCAATTGAGTAACCTCTAGCCTGGTAGTTATCATTACGTTTCTATCCCCTGTACAACTTATCTCACTGTGTACAGCCACGCTGGAAAACTATTTCTGCCACACTCCTTTGCAATTTGATTTCCTGAGAAAACCCCTTTCTGGCATTTTCGTTTTTGGGCAATTGGTGACTGTGACTCCTGCGATTGATTCCTTTTGCAGTTTGTTATTTTCACCGCGATCATCTTAATTCCTTTGCATTTTTATTTCACCTCTGCACCTTTGGAGGATAAGTTACTCTCTATGATCTTCATGACCATACCCAACTCTTGATTGAAAAAGAAAAAAATAAGAAAAATATCTCAGCTTTTCCCACTTGAGGACAGCGTATCATTAACCTACTATGACTGTGATTTAATTTTAGCTATAGCAAGTTACCCATTGAAGACAACGGTGTGTTATTTTACTATTCGTGGCTGCATTTGAATCCTCAAACAGTTTTAGTTACCCTCCCTTGGCTGCCAATTTAGCGCTTTTTCTTACCTGAGAATTTGCATTTGTTGACAATGAACTTTAAGATAAAATCAGCGTGGGCAAAAACCACCGTTAACCCTTGACATTTTAGTTTGAAGCCCTTCGATCAATTTATGAAACCCTCAGCAATAATTCATTGTGGTGATAAGTGACCTGTGATAATTATTACAACGATCAATATAGAATTGGAACAACGCCTCAATACTGTGCCTGAGTTTAATTTAGGTTGACATCATGGTTTTAACTCAGAGATACACTTGATAACCACGAAACTTGCATCATTCTCTACATCAAAAGCTTAAGTTTTCATGGTCACGTTTGATTAAATTCGGGAGAGTGTAAAATTTGACTTATTACTGTTCTGGAATCTTTCCTTGACTGTTGCGACCCAACCTTTCGCTCTGCAACTTCCTGATTAAGACTCGTGTACATTCACCTCTGCAAAGGTGTGACTTACGACTATGAAGGATATTTTATGACACGGTTAGAAGAGTTGTTGAGTGGACTCCTAGTTTGGCGATTGTCCTCCCGACAGTTACCTAATTGATTATTGAATTCTGGCCTGCACTACCAGCCGCCAATTGTCTCCCTTCTAGATTATACGCTCTGCTGGGCATATGGTTGGGCCGCTAGTTCTATTTTTCTTGATATTCGACAAATGTACAGCTAGAGATTTTATTATATTTATCATTGAATGAGATGGCATTATATATAAAGGGAAGTTGTGACTGTTAAGGTTAACATGAGTATTTTTAGGACTTGTAAGGATAGTGTTACTCTAATATTTATTTATGGTAAGATGTAAGTAATAAGCCACTGTAAGGGATTGTTCTTGCATTATAAATTAGAAAGTATTGTTAGTGATTTAAAAAGGGTAGTGTTACTGTTAGTCTAGTGTAATGTTACAGTAACCCCAAAAGGTAAGTGAGGATATTGATATTTTAGTCAAAATGTTACTACGATTTCCTTATTATAATAACATAAATCGGTACAGTAAGGAGTAACTGCTTGTGACTGTAATTTATTTGGTTACTGGAAGGATAACGTCATGGTAATTGATGTTTCTGAAATATGCATAAGTAGCGTTTGCAATATAATATGGAATAAAATGTTAGTGTTATAAAAGGTAATGTCGTTGTTATTTATTGGCAATGTTAAAGTAGTGCAAAAAGTAATGATACCTTTAATTTAATGTAAGGACATTTAATTTTATCAATGTTGACCACACATAAAAGGTAAGGTCCTTGAACGAAGTACAGTAATTACTATGATTTAGAAAAGGGGAATTTTGCATTTAAATTTTAGTGTACTTATTTATCAGATTGGGTTGGTAACCCGTCGACTAATGGAACTAATCAAAGTGATTGATCGGTACTCTTGCCAAGTGAGTCCTAGGTAATGTTGAGTCTTAATTAATGATAGATATTGACTTGAAATATTTATGGCTAATGGGTTAGATTAGATTGTGATGTAAAATGGTATTATGTCATATTATAGTTGCTCATTACTTTAACTGCTATGAATATTTCCAATGACTTATAATCTAATTATATGTATTAACTTCAATGCAATACTGCAAGTAATAATGAGTTAGTATTGGTGCACGATCATAAAATGCTAGTTGGAAGAAATGTTGGGTTAAAAGTTGGGGTGCTTATTCTCCTTGATAGAACTGGTGGTATTTAGTGACCCTTGCTAATGGCTTATTATAATCTTAGTCATACTAGTTAGCCTACAATTGATGTTACTTATGGTTCTAACCTTAGCGAAGTTCTGACTAGATTAATAGATTCTATTTAATGTTGGTATGAATGGCGCCTTAATGTAAAGCGGATGACTACCCTTGCTTCTGAACTTAAAATAAGATTGGTTTCCTTGCGCATGTACTTATGTCAGTACTGTTGGATTTAGTAACCAAACTCTCTTGCACTATGGAATTCTTGTGATGTGTGTTGATACCTAGAGCCTTGTCGCGCAGTGATTGTCTTGATGTTTGTTGATTTGTCATATTTAGTTTTAGTCTGGATTGTGTTGGCGGGATGTAGACACCTCCATGTTCCTCAGAACAGTTGCCAGCCCTGAGACCTTAAATGGTTAAAATCGATGGGAACCTGGGCTTGAGCGTTGCTTATGTGTCTTGGAGGTCCTAACCATTGCAGGGTAGGATGGATGGGTAGTCAGTCTTACTTTTTCGATTGATTGTCGTTAATGCATGCAGTTAATTGATGTGCATCTCATGTCATCTTGTGGTTTTCGTCATTGTTGCGTCTTGTTAGTCATCAGGTGGCGATGCAGAGTCGATTGTGTTGTTTCCCTTGTTTACGCGCACACACACTTGTTAAAACACACACAAAAAAAAAAATGCACTTGTTTTATGAGGATCGTCGTCTCGTGTCAACGAGGAGGTTCTTTACATGGTATCAGAGCAGGTTAGAACCGCGACTTGGGATCGCTACGGCTTTTGTTGTTATGATTGATTATACTGTTGCTAATCGAGTTGATTGTGTACGTGTAGGTAATCATGGTTAGAGGACGCCACGGAGGCAGACGACGAGGTGCTAGGAGAGGGGGCGCAACGCCTCCAGTAGCATCCACACCTAAGGGGTCTCACCCCCAGGGAGACGAGCAGGTTCTCGGGCAGGAGAAGATAGAAGTTGGCGATGTAGTCGGGATGATGAGATATTTTTAGCGCATGTCCGAGGCATTGATTAGCCACTTGGACAGAGATGAGTCCAGGGCGTCGGCACCCGCTGAGGTTCCACTGCACACACCTACTGTTACTGGTAGCATTCACCGTGAACTCAAGAAGGTTAAATTTCCCGAGTTCTTTGGTGCCCCGGATGGTGCCGCCGCCGAGGCATGGTTGGAGAATATGGCGATGTGCTTCGCACTTCGCGATGATACCTCCAACATGAAGGTCTGCATGGCGGTCTTTCAATTGAAGGGGAGCACTCTTCTGTGGTGAAAGACGCTCCTACCATAGATGAACATGGCCGCCGAAGACATGTCATGGGAAATGTTTGAGGAATGGTTCCGAGAGAGGTACCTTTCAGAGGAATTCATTGAGCGTCAGCTCAATGAGTTCAACGCTTTACGACAGGGAGGTCGTACGGTGCCCGAGTACGAGGCACGTTTTATGGAGCTGCTTCGGTATGCTCCGCACCTTAACAAAGAGAAACTTAAGCTCAACCAGTTCGTGTTTGGCCTTAATGGTAGCATGCGTGCAAAGGTTAGGATTTTGATGCCTCAAATCTTGCACGATGTCGTCCAGAAGACCCTCATAGCAAAGGAGGAGCTTATCAGTGGGGGTCAGACTAGGACTCCAGCGAGACCAGCAGGGCAGGGTTCATCTGGAATGCCGCAGCACCAGACACCAGTGAGACATACGCCGGGATATCGTGGCTTCCAGAGGGGATCCACTTTCACTACACCCCGACGACCATCGCCTCAGCAGCGGACACCTTATCAGGGTCCACAGCATCAGCAGCAGTGTCGCCCACAGTAGCAGTAGTTTAGGCATGTCCAGCAGAACAGACCAGGGTTCCAGGCCAGAGTGCAGTCATATTCTACTTCGGGTACTAGGACTACTGGGCCGAAGAAGGGGTGTTGGACGTGTGGGGAGCCACATTACCACGCGACTGTCCTATGGGGAGGACCAGGGCGTATGGATCAGTCGAACCCACTATCATGGGAGATATGGGCAAGCCCCATCAGATTCATGCGGTGGTGAATAACTACCAGGTAGAGCACCAGTCGACTGTGCTTGAGATGATAGGTACCATCGCTGACCAGACCCTTAGTGTTTTGATAGATCCCGGTGCTACTGAGAGTTTCATTTCTAGTGCAGCGCTAAAAAGGATTAAGGTAAAGGCGGTCGATCAGGATGAGTTTAGCTTCATCGAGATGGCTTCAAGAGCCAAACAAAAGGTTGGAGGAAAGGTTACGGGTTGTGCCCTTAACCTGGGAGAATTTGTCATGAGGGTCAACTTGTACGTCACAATCTTAGGATCTTACGACATCGTGATTGGTATGGATTGGTTGGAATCGCATGAGGCGATAGTCAACTGTAATATGAAATGTTTGAGCTTCGTTGATGACGAAGGAAAGAGACGTGTGATTGTAGGACGGAACCAGGGAGTTTCCTTGAGGTTCATCTCTTCCTTACAGTTACGGAAGAGTATGCGCAAGGGGTGAAATCTTTATGTGATCCTCGCGCTAAATGAGAAGGGAGTAGCGGAAGGTCTAGAACACCTTCCGATGGTGAGAGAGTTTGTGGACGTGTTTCCGAATGAGTTACCAGGGATTCCGCCAGAGAGAGAATTAGAGTTTACCATAGACCTGAAACCGGGGACCAAACCGATCGCAAGAACGCCTTATCAAATGTCAACCGCGGAGTTGCAAGAGCTGAAAATGCAACTGAAGAAGTTGCTGGACTTGGGACTGATACATCCTAGTGTGTCACCATGGGGTGCGCCCGTTATTTTCATATGAAAGAAGGATGGATCATGGAGGCTTTGCATTGACTACCGTCAACTGAACAAGGCCACGATCAAGAATCAGTATCCCTTGTCTAGAATTGATGATCTATTCAATCAAATGAAGGGTGAGACGGTGTTCTCCAAGATCGATTTGCGATCAGGTTATCACCAGTTACAGATCAAGGAGGATGACGTCCCTAAGACCACCTTTAAGACGAGGTTTGGACATTACGAATTTACTGTTTTTTCGTTTGGATTGGCAAACGCCCCAGGAGTATTTATGAGTTTGATGAACGGGGTGTTCTGTGAATACTTGGACAAGTTCTTCCAAGTATTCATTGACGATATTTTGATCTACTCTCAGACGATGGAGGAGCATGACGAGCACTTGTGCTTGGTGCTACAGTGCCTGTGAGAGCACAAATTGTATGGGAAGTTGTCCAAATGCTCTTTTTATCAATCGAGGATTCACTACATAGGGCATGTAATCTCCGGCGAAGGTATCACCGTGGATCCAACGAAGGTTGAGGCTATTATGGAATGGCCTGCGCTGACGAATGTCACGGAGGTGCGTAGCTTTATGGGTTTAGCAGGATACTATCAACGGTTTGTCGAGGGATTTGGGAAGATAGTAAATCCGATCACGGAATTGCAGAAGAAAAACAAGAAGTTTTTTTGGACCGAGAAATGCACGGAAGCATTTCGGAGGCTTAAGGAGTTGTTGACAATAGCGCCAATACTAAAAGTCCCTGACATGGATGCAGACTTCTTGGTATGCACCGATGCATCCAAGGAAGGTTTAGGCAGAGTCTTGACACAAGACGGACAAGTGATTGCTTACATTTCGAGTAAATTGAGAAGACGTGAGGAGAACTACGCGACACACGATTTGGATTTATTAGCCATCATATATGCCTTGAAGTTTTGGAGACACTACCTTGTTGAACGAAAATTTGAATTAAAGACTGATCATTGTGGACTACAACACATTTTTATGCAAGGTGACCTGAACGCACGACAACAGCGTTGGTTGGAGTTGCTTAGCGAGTACGACTTTGAGATTACTTACATAAAGGGAACGGTGAATCGAGTGGCAGACGCTTTGAGTCGGAGGCCACGCATATTTTCGGTATTGCCTCTTTAGACGAATCTACGTGAGAAGATTCTCACTTTACAGCGTGATGATGACTGGTACAAAGAGGTCAAGGGTTTTATCGGACAAAACACCATGATGGTACCATGATACGAGGGATTTTATTTTGATAGCGATGGGTTATTGAGGTTTAAAAGTTGGATTTACGTACCACCAAATGACGAGTTGAGGATGTTGATCCTGAGTGAGGCTCATAGAGCAGTTTACATGGCTCACCCAGGAGTTACGAAGATGAGGGAAGATCTTAAGCCCTTATTCTTCTGGAGGGGAATGAAGGCCGACATGGTTAACTATGTGGCTAGATGTCTGGAGTGTCAGTAGGTAAAGGCTGAACATAGACACCCAACAAGATTACTACAACCACATGCCATTCCGGAATCAAAATGGGAAGTTATTTCGATGGATTTTATTGTTGGATTGCCACTGACGGCAAGGAGACACGAATTGATTTTTGTAGTAGTAGACACTCTGACGAAGAGTGCTCACTTTATTCCTGTGCGTACGACGTATCAGGCACCTGACATAGCTAGAGTTTTCATCAGTGAGATTGTGAGGCTGCATGGTGTGCCTAAGAGGATTATATACGATCGAGGATCAATGTTTACTGGACGATTTTGGACGAGTTTCCAAGAGGCCTTGGGAACCCAACTAAACTTTAGTACTGCGTATCACCCAGAGACTGACGGGCAGACAAAACGAACTAACCGAACCTTGAAAGACATGTTGCGCATGTACGTGATGGCCCAAAAAAATCATTGGGAATAATTCTTGCCTCTAGTAGAATTCGCTTACAACAACAGTTACCAGAGCACCATTAAGATGGCACCTTTCGAGTTTCTGTACGGGCGACCGTGTCAGACTCCTTTGAGTTGGGATCGACTTGAGGATAGGGTCCTGGTGGGACCAGAAGCGATCCAAGAAATGGAAGAACAAATGAAAACAATAAGACAAAGGATTAAAGAAGCGCAGGATCGACAGAAGAGTTATGCCGATGCGCACCAAGTCGACCGTAGTTATGAGGTCGGCGATCGAGTCTTCTTGTAGGTTAAACTGCATAAAAGTTCGATCAAGTTTGGAAAGGGATCTAAAATATCTCCTATGTTCATGGGACCTTTCGAGATTGTGGAGAGAAAGGGGCCCGTGGCCTATCGACTAGCCTTGCCTGATTCTTTGAGGCGTATGCATGATGTTTTTCATGTATCTATTTTAAGA
This sequence comes from Picea engelmannii, assembly GCA_009831015.1. Classification (NCBI taxonomy): domain Eukaryota; kingdom Viridiplantae; phylum Streptophyta; class Pinopsida; order Pinales; family Pinaceae; genus Picea; species Picea engelmannii. The sequence goes on from ML777420.1 coordinate 308,096, forward strand.
CATTATATTAGTGATTCTACACATGTGATTGACATGAGTTCCTTGCAGGTATCAGACGAGGGAGCGCTCACGACTGAGCTGGTCCGCATCTTAGATCACCACGTTCGACAGTTACGACGTTAAACGGTAGATCAGGTCAAGGTCCAGTAAGACAATTATAGTCCGCACTCGGCGACCTGGGAGGATGCATATGATATGCGCCAGCAGTTTCCATTTTTGTTTGATAGATAGACTTATGATACTGTGATACACTTATTTTGGCATTTATACTATGAAACTTCGGGATGAAGTTTAGACCAAGAGGGGGTGTATGTAACATCCCGCTCTGGCGCACTCAGAAAAATTATTTTTTGAGGACACTTGCTCGCAAGTGATCTGGACTTTTATGATAAGAAAACATTTATCCTTGATTATGATGAAATATTATAGATGACATGATGTTTTACTGCTTTTTCATGGACAGGTGCTATTGACTCGGTTTTACTAAGTGTGCAGGTTTTTGGACCTTGAGGATGTAGAGGCATCGACGGAACCCCTTGGATTCCGGATCGAGTCAGGGAGTGTGCTATTGGGGTTGATTGTTTATTGTGATTTTAGTACATTTGATTTGATGATATGATGTGGACATGTTCTGACACGATTGTTGATGATGCAGGCTGACGATATCTTGCCGACCAAACTCACATATGGAGTAAAGGGGACACACACGATTTCTAGAGAGGTTGAGGGAGAGGTGTGGACAGCAGCCCTGCCACAGCCTACTAGGACTCCCACCATGGATAGAACTGTAGGTTAACGATTACCTAGTTCAAGAGGAACCACGATGCTATGAGGGCAGACTACGATAGTCGCTCACGATGATTCTAAGGGGCACGCAATAAGGCGGGGGCCTTATTCCTTAGAAACCCTTAGTCTCCCACAAGTTCACCTGGCAAAGTGTTGACTCCAGGGGTTATTGATGTCTACCAATCAGTCAAGTTGGCGAGTGGCACACTTGGAGTACATGGTGCATCCTGAAGGGCACGTCATGCAAAAGAAACACAAGAAGTGAGTGACACTCTTGGCGCACGTGGTGCATCCTGAAGGGCACGTCGCACAAAAGAAATGAACGAGGCGAGTGGCACCCTTGGAGCATGTGGTGTGTCCTGAAGGGCACATCGCATTGATGTTGATGAAGGAACAAACCTAGATGGCCCTAAGACATTTAACACATTAAGAAATTCTGAAAACGAGTTCCCTGAATAATTGTCGCCCAGTTCAAAATCTAAGTCCTAAGTCTAAATCTTCTCTAGGGTAAAATTTTGTTTAACCTTAACAAAAGACCCTATGAAAATAAAAATGAATTTTTAAACAAAAAAAGAAAACCACTTAAGTAATAATTTTAGTCTTCATAAAATAATTGGGGTAAAATGAAGAAAGTAAGAATTTAATAAAAATCAGGGGATTTAAAAAAAAAGAGGTAAAGAAGAGTTTAATTCTTATGTGGAAGTATAAAAAAGCATATTAAATTAATAAAAAGGGTGAAAGATTAAAAAGTGCAACTGCCATTTTGGCTCTAATAAAAGGGTAAAGAAGGGGAAAATAAAAATTTGGAAACTAAGGAATGGAGGAAACATAATAAAGGAAGGAAGGGGACATAGGGTAAAAAGCAAGGTCAACATAGTAAGGAATCAGCAATAAAGCACCTTCTAATTTGAGCTAAATTAGCAAGATCATTTTTAGGGAAAGTATTTAAAACATGTAAGGGGATCTACGAACACCTAGGAGTAAATTGAGGAGAAACTCTAGGTGGGTGACGGAATTGAGACAATTAAGAAATTTAAAGAAAATAATTATTGGAGGAAAGAGGGGGATGGACGACACTTGTGCGAAGGAGAATATCTAGAATATTTTTTATTCAAATTTAATTTAAATGTGATTTAGGGAAAGTTGGAGGTTCTAAAAACTCTATAAAAAAAAGGGAATATGAGGAAGAGAGGGATCGGTTGTTAGTGTAATTTTACACTGCCAAAATTGTGACTTGACTGATTACTTGTGGGGAGTTGGGTTTTCCCAGCTTGGATAGGAGTGTTAGCTTGGCCTTGCGAGGCGAGCTGGGAGCTAGACGTACTATCTGGAGAGTGTGTGGCCCCTTTGCGGCTCGGGGGGCTAAGGGGGAAGCAGATTACCCCTAGCGATTGGCTGGGAGGTACCGGTGTAGTCTCTACGGTCGACGAGTGGGAGCGGCACGGAGCAGGAGCAGCACAGAGCGAGCGGTCATCATTCGAGGCGGGAGTTAAGGCAACGGTACGCTCTTTGATTTGTAGAGTAGAATGCCTTAGGTTATGATTAGGTATGCTTGTGTAATGGTAATCTAGATGGATGAATGTTTAATTTCAATAGATGTTGGTTATCGTTGGGCTGAATGGTTGTTCTTTATTTGCTTACTCCGGAGGATTGTTGTGTTTTTAAATATTGCTGTAAATTTTACTGTGTCAATTGAGTAACCTCTAGCCTAGTAGTTATCATTACGTTTCTATCCCCTGTACGACTTAGCTCATTGTGTACAGCCACACTAGAAAACTATTTCTGGCACACTCCTTTGCAATTTGATTTCTCGAGAAAACCCCTTTCTGGCATTTTCGTTTTTGGGCAATTGGTGACTGTGACTTCTGCAATTGATTCCTTTTGCATTTTGTTATTTTCACTGGGATCATCTTAATTCCTTTGCATTTTTATTTCATCTCTACACCTTTGGAGGATAAGTTACTCTCTGCGATCTTCATGACCATACCCAACTCTTGATTGAAAAAGAAAAAAATAAGAAAAATATCTCAGCTTTTCCCACTTGAGGACATCGTATCATTAACCTACTATGATTGTGATTTAATTTTAGCTATAGCAAGTTACCCATTGAAGACAACAGTGTGTTATTTTACTGTTCATGGCTGCATTTGAATCCTCAGACAGTTTTAGTTACCCACCCTTGGCTGCCAATTTAACCCTTTTTCTTACCTGAGAATTTGCATTTGTTGACAATGAACTTTAAGATAAAATCAGCGTGGGCAACAACCACCGTTAACCCTTGACATTTTAGTTTGAATCCCTTCAATCAATTTATGAAACCCTCAGCAATAATTCATTGTGGTGATAAGTGACCTGTGATAATTATTACAACGATCAATATAGAATTGGAACAGTGCCTCAATACTGTGCCTGAGTTTAATTTAGGTTGACATCATGGTTTTAACTCAGAGATACACTTGATAACCATGAAACTTGCATCATTCTCTACAACGGAATCTTAAGTTTTCATGGTCACGTTTGATTAAATTCGGGACTGTGTAAAATTTGATTTATTATTGTTTTGGAATCTTTCCTTGACTGTTACGACCCAACCTTTCTCTCTACAACTTCCTGATTAAGACTCGTGTACATTCACCTCTACAAAGGCGTGACTTACGACTATGAAGGGGATTTTAAGACGCGGTCAGAAGATTTGCTGAGTGGACTCCTAGTTTGGCGATTGTCCTCCCGACAGTTGCCTAATTGATTATTGAATTCTGGCCTGCACTACCAGCCGCCAATTGTCTCCCTCCTAGATTATACGCTCTGTTGGGCATATGGTTGGGCCGCTAGTTCTATTTTTCTTGATATTCGACAAATGTACAGCTAGAGATTTTATTATATTTATCATTGAATGAGATGGCATTATATATAAAGGGCAGTTGTGACTGTTAAGGTTAACACGAGTATTTTTAGGACTTGTAAGGATAGTGTTACTCTAATATTTATTTATGGTAAGATGTAAGTAATAAGCCACTGTAAGGGATTGTTCTTGCATTATAAAGTAGAAAGTATTGTTAGTAATTTAAAAAGGGTAATGTTACTGTTTGTCTAGTGTAATGTTACAGTAACCCCAAAAGGTAAGAGAGGATATTGATATTTTAGTCAAAATGTTACTGAGATTTCCTTATTATAATAACATAAATCGGTATAGTAAGGAGTAAATGCTTGTGACTGTAATTTATTTGGTTACTGGAAGGATAACGTCATGGTAATTAATGTTTCTGAAATATGCATAAGTAGCGTTTCCAATATAATATGGAATAAAATGTTAGTGTTATAAAAGGTAATGTCGTTGTTATTTATTGGCAATGTTAAAGTAGTGAAAAAAGTAATGATACGTTTAATTTAATGTAAGGACATTTAATTTTATCAATGTTGAACACACATAAAAGGTAAGGTCCTTGAACGAAGTACAATAATTATTATGATTTAGAAAAGGGGGAATTTTGCATTTAAATTTTAGTGTACTTATTTATCAGATTGGGTTGGTAACCTGTCGACTAACGGAACTAATCAAAGTGATTGATCGGTACTCTTTCCAAGTGAGTCCTAGGTAATGCTGAGTCTTAATTAATGATAGATATTGACTTGAAATATTTATGGCTAATGGGTTAGATTAGATTGTGATGTAAAATGGTATTATGTCATATTATGGTTGCTCGTTACTTTAACTGCTATGAATATTTCCAATGACTTATAATCTGATTATACATATTACCTTCAATGCAATACTGCAAGTAATAATGAGTTAGTATTGGCACACTATCATAAAATGCTAGTTGGAAGAAATGTTGGGTTAAAATTTGGGGTGCTTATTCTCCTTGATAGAACTGGTGGTATTTAGTGACCCTTGATAATGGCTTATTATAATCTTAGTCATACTAGTTAGCCTACAATTGATGTTACTTATGGTTCTAACCTTAGCGAAGTTCCGACCGGCTTAATAGATTCTATGTAATGTTGGTATGAATGGTGCCTTAAAGTAAAGCGGATGACTACCTTTGCTTATGGACTTAAAATAAGATTGGTTTCCTTGCGCATGTACTTATGTCGGTCCTATTGGATTTAGTAACCAAACTCTCTTGCACTGTGGAATTCTTGTGATGTGTGTTGATACCTAGAGCCTTGTTGCACAGTGATCGTCTTGATGTCTGTTGATTTGGCATATTTAGTTTTAGTCTGGATTGTGTTGGCAGGATGTAGACACCTCCATGTTCCTTAGAACAGTCGCCAGCCCTGAGACCTTAAATGGTTAAAATCGATGGGAACCTAGGCTTGAGCGTTGCTTAGGTGTCTTGGAGGTCCTAACCATTGCAGGGTAGGATGGATGGGTAGTCAGTCTTACTTTTTCGATTGATCGTCGTTAATGCATGCAGTTAATTGATGTGCATCTCATGTCATCTTGTGGTATTCGTCGTTGTTGTGTCTTGTTAGCCGTCAGGTGGCGACGCAGAGTCGATTGTGTTGTTTCCCTTGTTCATGCACACACACACTTGTTAAAACACACACATAAAAAAAAAATGCACTTGTTTTATGAGGATCGTCGTCTCGTTGTAATGAGGAGGTTCTTTACAATATTATTGCTTTTGTAAACTTTTTATTTCATTTCAAATGGAGTAATGGATGGTTGGAATCTTTGCGAGAATGGACGAGTATTTTTAAAGAAGAATATGGAATTCCAAGTTGCTTAATGACTTTTGTCCTGTAAGTAAAATGATTTTATTTTCATAAAATATCTTCATATTCTTTGAATAATTGATTATGCATTGATTTAAATAGCTTTAGTCTTTTTTATCAATACATGGTTAATTGTTATCATTTATATATTAATTTTTCCAATCTTTAAGAGTCTATTATCCAAAACAATTCTTCCAGGACTACAATATGGGCATGTGATTTTGAGAAAGAATATGGGAAAGTAATTATTCTTTGGCTTTAGACCTGTGTGATACTTATTCCATTTTATTCTTTCATTATTATTGTATTATGAAAATGTTATTATGGTTTATTTTAGCTTTAGCTTGTCATCATATGGTGTTTTCATACTATTAAATGTTATATGTTGCCCATAATTTCTTATTCCATTTTTTATGTGTGATCAAACAATCATTTGATTATTATGGAATTTATTTCTAATGTTAAATGATGGATAATATCAATAGCCAGAATTGAGTTTTCTTTCGTTCTTAAATATTGATTATCTTAAGATCACACGATTTTTAATTAGTTGTCTTCCTGTTGTTATTAATTTACTCCAATATCAAATACTTCTTTGAATGTATTCTAGAAGTGCTAGTATTGTTTTGTTATAGGTTTCCCTTAACAACAGTACAGGCATGAGCTCATACAACATAGAAAGATAAATACCAGTTTTGTTGATTAGCGACAGGTTATTATGTGTGTTATTTAGTTAACTTGTTTATGAATGAAACAATGAATGTATGGTTCATCTTTGACTATTCACATGTTCATGTTTCATTAACGTTTTTGCAAGATTCTTTAAATTTATAAAAGAAAAACAATAAATATTTTTATGTGCTTTTTTTATACGCTTCCTAGAAGCAATCATTTTTCCATTGATTTTCTTAAGTTTCAATTAAAACTTGCATCTTGTAAATCATGTAAATAAATGAGACTTGTATATATTCTACTTAAATACAATAACTACAGTTACATTAGAGCATATGTACATATATATATAGTGTTTAGTAATTAGTTAGTTATTTCTCTATTTTATTCATTTCTCTTAGGATTCTTAGATTGGCTAATGGATCCATTCAACCTATCAGAACGAGTAACACCAAACGACTTGGGTTATTTAGAAAACCCCAGACTGGACTCGCTCTTCTAGTTGATGGACGGTCAATTTCACTCGTCAACAAGTTGCAAATCGAGGTCTATGCTAACGCGCTTCCAGCCTCTATTTCCATGTTTGTTAAAAGAGTCACTAAGAAAACCCTCGTGGAGAATATCGAAGAGGCCAAGACGATAGAGTTCCAGATGAAAGGGTGTAAAGAAGGCCAGGCATCTCTAGCAAGAAAAGAAATCCAGCCCCCTCCCAGGAGAGGACTCCTCTTGACTAGACCGTTGGGGAAATCAGCTGAACCAACTCCCGATAAGGGTAATGGAGATATAGAAGACCTGCAACGCATGGTCAAGAAACTATCAAATGAGATTATAGATATATAAAGAAATGCGGGTGAGGAAAACCAAGGCCAAAGATCCTATAAGCCTTTCTTTAAAATAAACCATCCTTTCAAAGCAATTGAACCTCCCCCAGCCAACCTAAACATTGACTTAGGGAATGTCGCGTCTAATTATTTTTGTACTTACCACCAAGAGAAACACTCAAAAAGGGAATTTCCTCAGTAGGTCCATGCCATGAATTTAATGGCCAATCATTTTCTGGGCGAAGTCTCTCTGACCAAACCACCCAATAGTTGTGCCTTTAATATTTCCGATTAGGAAGAGGTTGACCCACCACAAGACATGGCCATGATGATATGGGATCCTGATGTGATCGTGTCTTTGGATGATCTATTTAAACCTCAGGCACCAACCGCTAATATTTCAGTGGTACAGACACGTAGTAAGGGTCAACCCGGCCCAAAATACACCGATGCCACCCGTGCCTCACAAAGTAAATTAACTCCCGATCACCCAATAATTCCTTTCACTCCCAGTAAAAATCCTATAAGTATCCATACTCATGATTCTCATAAATTATATTACAATGTAGTAGAATATTTGAAGAATCTGGAAGCTAATGTATCAGTTATGGACATATGTAGAATCCCTCAGCAGAAAGACCTTATGTTGCAAGCTCTAGGTTCGGTAGAAAACCCGACCACCGGTGATGGTCAGGAGAAGAATCTTCCCCCTACGGATTTGGAAAGAAAACCAATGATAAACACCTACTCAGAAGGCAGAAAGGAAAGACCTTTTGTACCACCTTTCCTTTTAACATTCAAAGTCTTCAACATGAATCTCCACAATTTTCTGGTAGACTATAGGGCATCTTCAAATGTCATGCCCTTGGCCGTTTGTAACAAATTAGCTGTTGTCCCTCTAAAAAGTGATAAGCATGTCATACAACTAGACAGGACCCAGGTCAAGGTCATGGGGAACTCAAAGATGTGATGATCAAGGTATCCACTCATCCTAATTTCATGTAGGTGATTGACATCATTGTGGTGGATATCCCTGAGGCATATGGGCTAGTATTGAGCTGAGATTGGTCTGAAAAAACTAAACGGATACTTCATCACAGACTGGGCACATGTTTGGCTACCGCTAAAGGGATACAGGAACATGATCAGAATCGATAGGGAAAGATATCTGAAACATACGATCACTGACCTGGAAACCCCGAATGAACTAGCCTCTACCAATTTTCCCATACTAGGGAACTATTCTTGTGATTCTCACTTTGGAAATTTTTCTCGCCTCCTGTCCGATGTTTCGCCCACCCAAAACTCTGAAATGACCTTTCGAGAAGAATTCTCGATGCCAATGGAATATTCTCTCTTTTTTCAAGACCTAGTATTGAGTCTTCCAGAGGAAAGGATAGAAGAGTGAAACACTGATTGGAATGGAAATCATCTCTCACAAATTTGGACCCTCTATTTCGATGGATCCAAGTCACAAGAGGGTTCGGGAGCAGGGTTCATCCTCATCGATCAAAAGGGTAAACGCTATTTCTTGTCTTGTAGGTTAGAATTCGAGTGTACCAACAACACTGCCGAGTATGAAGCCCTGGTACAAGGGTTAAAGAAATCCATAGATCTGAATGTCAAGGAATTAAAGGTGTTCAAAGACTCGGAAATCATTATTAGACAAGTGAGAAACACTATACACTGCAACTCCCCTCATCTTAAGAACCATCAGCAGGAGGTACAAAGGCTGATAGAATGCTTTGAAGCTTTCAATATCACTGTGATCCCCAGAGCGAAGAACATCCTTCCTGACTCCTTAGCCACCACTGCTTCAAGACTCTCGCCTTTAGAAGATTACGAAGCCTCCTGATTCACTATAGAACTTCTCTACAAGCCATCGGTACCTAATAATATCTCTAATTGGAAAGTCTTTGAAGGGGATGAACAGATCATAATCTTCTTGACTAATCAAGACAACTTCAAAGACCTCACCCTTGACAATGAAGAATTCCAGGAGAAACTAATGGAAACCAGTCCTCGGGAGGGTAAACACGTGAATAAACCAAAGGGTCACATAATTCCAAAGGGGGTAGCGAATCTAGAGAATTTTTTCTATCTAAAGGAACGATTCAAAGGACCTAAAAACGTGAAGACTGGTAGCTCCTTCCACCTCCACAAAACTGTAAATCTTGGGACCCTAGACAACCCAAAGTATGTAAATCTTGGCAAAATGATATCTAAAGAGGGGAGGAAATCCTACCTCAAATTATTCATACAATTCCAGGATGTGTTCGCCTAGTCCTATAAAGATTTGAAAATGTATGATACCCACATCATTAAACACACCATCCTGTTGAAACCCGAAGTCAAACCTTTTCAACATAATCTCCAAAAGTACCACCCATCCTTGGAACCCCTAATGTATCAAGAGTTAAGGAATATTTTAGATGCGAAGATAATTTTCCAAGTTAGACATTCTACCTGGGTAGCAAGCCTTGTTCCAGTAAGAAAAAAGTCAGGAGAATTCCAATTATGCGTAGACTTTCGAAATCTCAACAGATCTTCAGAAAAGGACAATTATCCTGGGAGCCTAGACAACCCAAAGTATGTAAATCTTGGCAAAATGATATCTAAAGAGGGGAGGAAATCCTACCTCAAATTATTCAGACAATTCCAGGATGTGTTCGCCTAGTCCTATAAAGATTTGAAAATGTATGATACCCGCATCATTAAACACACCATCCTGTTGAAACCCGAAGTCAAACCTTTTCAACATAATCTCCAAAATTACCACCCATCCTTGGAACCCCTAATGTATCAAGAGTTAAGGAAGATTTTAGATGCGAAGATAATTTTCCAAGTTAGACATTCTACCTGGGTAGCAAACCTTGTTCCAGTAAGAAAAAAGTCAGGAGAATTCCAATTATGCGTAGACTTTCGAAATCTCAACAGATCTTTAGAAAAGGAAAATTATCCTGTCCCGCTGATGGAGCAACTCCTACAGACTATTTCGATCTTGGAAATTTTCTCCCTTCTAGACGATTTCTCAGGATACAACCAAGTGTTGGTTTCAAAGGAAGACTGATTAAAAACTACCTTCCGGACCAAATGGGGAACCTTCACTTATAAACACATGTCTTTCGGCTTGATTAACACAGGAGAAACCTTTCAAAGGGAAATGGATGTGGTGTTTCAGGGACTTATAGGTAAGTGTGTGGTAGTTTATTTAGATGACATCACGATGTCTTCGAAGAATAGAGAAGAACACATCCAACACTTAACTCAGATTTTTGAAAGATGCTGAAAATATGGCATATCAATCAATCCTAAGAAAACTATCTTCGTTGTTGAAGAAGGTAAGTTGTTAGGTCATATTATATCTCAAGCGGGAATTTGCATAGACCCCAAAAGGATTAAATCCATAGCTCAACTCCCGCTACCCCATAACAAGAAAGCTATGCAGTCTTTTTTCGGGCAAATTAATTTTGTAAGGAAATTCACCACCGACTTCACCGAAATCATCAAACCCTTACAAAAAATGATTCGCAAAGATTTTGATTTTAAGTGGGATGATGAATGAAAAGACGCTTTCAACAATATCAAAGTTGCCATATCTCAGGCCCCGGTATTGCGAAGTCTCGATTTCGATAAAGACTTTAACCTTTATACTTTTGCCTCTGACCAATCGCTTGCTGTGGTTTTGACTCAGAAGGACGACGACAACAATGAATCCCCGTTGTCATTTATGAGCACCAACATTCAAGGAGTTGAGCTCAATTACCCCACCATATACAAGAAGGCTTACGCAGTCTATAAAGCAATAAATCATTTTAGGTCGTACATCCTCAAGAATCACACTAAGGTGATTGTGCCACACCCTGCAGTCTGATCGTTGTTTACCAAACAAGAAATGGGAGAAATAAGAGGGAATTGGATGGTGATAGTCCAAGAATTTGATCTGGATGTAAAACCCACCAAGTTAGTAAAAGGACAAGGTTTGTGCAAGCTCGCAGTCAAAGCTCAAGATCAAGCAAACCAAGATCCAGGGTGGGATAATGAAATAACACTGTGGTGTGGTGAAGCAGCATACATTTCACCGGGACCGAACTCCTAGTACAGGATTTGGCTCATCTATTACATCACGGGGCTTGTCCCGAAAACCTCAACCCCAAAGAAAGGAGATCCAACCCCAAAGAAAGGAGATCCCTTCGATTAAAATTTGCACAATATTGCCTCATAAATTCGGTACTCTTCCGGATCAACTATGATGGGGTATTACTGAGATGTCTCGAACGCAAAGACGCCGATAAAGTGATGAAATAAATCCACGATGGCCCTGCTGGGGGACATTTTGTAGGGAAAACCACCGCTCATAAGGTTCTGAGAGCCGACTATTATTGGCCCACTTTGTTTAGAGACCCTCATGCTTATGCCAGGAATTGTAAGACTTGTCAAATAAGTGTTGGTAAGGAGAGAAAGGAAACAATCCCACTTCAGCCTGTAACCGTCTCTAGACCATTTGAGCAGTGGGGGATGGATATCATAGGATAAATTACGCCCAATTCTTCAAAATTGCACAAGTATATTCTTACTTCCACCGACTATTTCACAAAGTGGGCAGAGGCCATCCCTCTGACCCGTGTAAATGAGAAAATAGTCATCCAATTTATAGAACAAAAGCTAATTACAAGGTTTGGCATTCCTTCTATTCTGGTATTTGACAATGCAGCCTACTTCTCCTCTACCCTATTGACAGAGTTCGCTCTGGACAAAGGAATCATAATCAAGTACTCTGCAAATTATTACCCTCAGGGAAACGGTGTGGCAGAGTCAACCAATAAGAATTTGGTGAGGATACTAAAGAAGATGGTCGCAGATAACGATAGAAATTGGCATAACCAACTCCATAATGCCCTATGGGCTGATAGGATCACACCCAAAGAATCTATAGGGAATTCCTTGTACTTCCTGGTCTACGGACAAGAAGCCATTCTCTCGAATGGGCTTTATCTTCCATCTCTCTAATTGGCCCAAGATTCTAACGATGATAAATCCTCGACCATGCAACAAAGAATCAACACTCTACTCATGCTGGAGGAAGAGAGGGAAAAGGATAAGTCTAAATTTTTATCCCATCAGCAGATAGTGAAAATATGGTTCGATAATCATAAGGCTAAAGAAAAGAATTTTTAAGTAGGAGACTTAGTTCTAAAGTGGAATAAGGTAAATGAACCCAAAGGGAAGCATTCCAAGTTTCAGAGCCTATGGCTTGGGCCTTTTCAGGTGGCTGAGAATATTGGGGTAGGTACTTATCGTTTGCAAAATCTGAGAGGGGAACCTGATGCCCTCCCGGTAAATGGCCAAGCCCTAAAGCAGTACTTCCAATAATAACAANATATATTTCTAGTTGGCACGAATAAAAGAAGGACTGGAGATATCTATTTTATGGGACAGAAATTCTACATTCACCCAATGAGTCACCATTTGTTGAGTGCTCAACACACCCTAAAATTTATGTGACCACTTCCTTTTGGGTACCACCTTGTTTTATACCTTTGATTGTTTTCACCGTGGTTTGAACCTGATAACCTTGTTATCTGATATGTTTCATGTCCGGGTTTCTGTTGAGCACATGAAGGATCATCTTGAGAAACACCACAACTACTCAAGGAACCAGTGACCTCGATTCCTCCTGAATCATAAAAGAAGTTCGGCATCAATGAAATATTAAGGTGGTGAAAATCGTTGGGAAGTCAAAACAGCCGAGTGTTGACATTCTTTGGCATCGGTCGATAAGAGTATCTCTTTTATGCATTTAGTCTCCGAAAATATTTTGCCGAAGGCCGATCCTTTCGGCTTCGGCAAAGAAGTGTAATCATAAGCATCACACAAAAGAGGAGTTCCACCACCGACGCCTGAACATCACCAATCCCAAAATCATCGGTATCAGGAATTTTAACAAGAAAATAGCAACATTGATAAACAATCTAAAATAGTAGTCGATCCCCAATCTTTATGAAGGTGAGACGTGACATGACGTTTAACCCCTAGCTGTGTCAAGTAGTTTGCATTCAAATAATTAGTTAATTCGTATATTGTGCATTAGTTACTAGCTCGTGCGTGAATCAAAAGGGAACCATTAAACTCCCTGATACAATGCATCTCCATCCGCGCCTCCGTCGTCAACCAGTTGTTATCTGTGATCATTTTATTGCACCCATTTACTTCTTACTCTTTAAGAGAGAATTCCCTAGATTATCAGATGAAGCAAAGAAGGTCATAGTCAAAATTGGTCACTGGTATTTAGATGAACGAGAAACCTACATCAGTATTTTCAGTGCCATAGGGGCACCACATTTATTACCCCTTTATGTCCCCAACCGGCCAGTGTTAGGATAAATCTACTATCAAACCATCATACAAGGATACAATGCAACTTTATTGAAAGACAAGAAGCGAGCTTTCATACCGTATGGATTCCATATCGGCTTCTGCATGGTCAAAGACACTGTGCATGCTAAAAAACTTGGGCTAGGTCAATTGGCATTTCGGTTCCAATCTGGTCGATTTCAAAAACACGATCCCAAGGGATTGGTCCTACAACATGCATCACAAGTATCATCCTATTGGCCTTATTCCCACAATCATTTTGAGGATGAAATTTTCACCGAAAACACCCAAGACTGGGATATGGTGGAAGCCAGGAACGCTGATCCTAGAGGAACTAGGTTTAGAGCTGTGAGCTATGAAGATAAGGCCACACTATTGGAGAAATCAATTCAAGGAGTTGGTTGATGCCCTAAAGCAGCAGTAGCATATGAATTAGAGGAAGAAACAAATAACCCCTAATAAGACACTGAGGTCAAAAAAGCTCATCAGTGATCCCCGATACTAATCAGATATTTCCCTGAGGATCAAACAACTCAAGAAAGTGGCGCACTTCTGTACCAGCAGGCTCAACTACTAATGAAATGGATGCAAGATAACCTGCGTCTTGCCAAAATTCCCAGGATCTTAGTTACCTTCCAAAGAGTTCTGACAGAAGCTAGCAATCCAGGTCTCGCAGCTGTCGATGGCACCAATGGGTCGGGTAATCCTGATCCTACGATATCGCCAATTGATATCGTAGGAACAGCTCAACCAGAGACGGGTCGGGTTTCAAAAGAAACACAATATCCCAAACCCTTGAGCACGCTAATCCATATATACAGTGACGATGAGAGCACAAAGCCTTCTCGTGGCACTCTGGTACACATCCAAGAAGAAGAAGGTCCCGAAAATACCTTTTCCCGAAGTCCCAAAAAGGTCTCTTCTGCTGGGCCCAAGGTTTAGGACCAGGGAATCCCACAAAAGGAAGCTGAAGCTAAAGATAATCTCAACATAGGAAAGTTCGATGAACCAAAAATAGATGTAGGCCCGAGTGACGAGCCTCCATAGAAAGGAATCGATAGTTCCACGATCGGTGAGAAAGTAAATGACAAGTCCATAGAAGACACCTCTATCCTTCCCGACACCCAGATCCCCAGTGAGCAACAAGTAGAAGTCGTATCTACAAGGCAGAACGAAGAATTTTGAGAGCCCACTCTCGAACAAATTTACATCATGGGAAGCTTGGGAAACAATCTCACATGGGGTGATTAGTGGATACCAGACCCGGTAGATGAGATCACGGACATATATGTGATCTCCTATGATCAAAAGAGAAAGGCTATCATTCAGAGGACGGAAAAGAAGAGAAGAATCACTATGGATCATTCCATCATAGTCGTCACTGAGGACAAGTTAATCGATACAGCAGACACCCATACGTCTGAGTTGATTGGTGTGGGAAAATCCCTCTTAGAGGCCACCCAGGACAGAGCCAGAAAATATGAAAAGGAACTTTCCATCACCCAAAAGGAGCTCAAACACTTGTGCAATCTTGTCCATTACTATAAGGGTGCTACAGACAGTTGTGTATTTGAAATATGAGTTTGGTAAAGTTTACAATGGGTTCAATAAGGAAAGACACCTGTTAATCTCTAATATATATGAATTCCAGGAAGACACTCTCATGGCACTCATGACATGTAAGGAAATGGAGCGATGGTATGAGAAGGTACAGCAGGCAGTGGAGAGGCTCCAATTTATTGAGGCATTCCAGAAAGGCCGAGAAAAGGAAGACCACGGCATTCGGCTAGTAAGTAAAAGCAGTCTCAATCGCATGAAGCGATCGGACGAATACTGGGCCAAAATGTCTCGAGTCCCACACGAAGAAATCCAAGAACAATGGGCTAGATGTCAGAGGCACTGGGATAAGATCAATAAAATAATGAAAGACATCGGACTCCCTGAGTATGGTACCCTCGATATGTTTATCGACCTAAACGAAATAATCAAGTTGTACGTCGAACAAGATGCATCATGGGTCGAAGAATGTGCAAAGGTCACCAATGCAAAGCCCTATCAAGTACAACAATTCACATGACATCCAATCAAAGCCAGGGCTATGCTTCATAATTTGAACTTCAGGCTCGCAACATATCGGGCGCATGCAACAAATATCAGAGGAATCTATGTGGCTCCAATGGAACAACACAGGTTTCCATGGGCCAACACCTGTGAGGAACTCTTTATCAGATGGTCTGATTATGAAAGATTCCACCCTTTTCAAGAAACGACTCGGGTGGACTGTTGAAAGACTGTTAGATGATGACATCACGTGGTGATTTTTTATTAGCGAAAATTGTATTTTACCGTTAATTACTATTAAGACTTTATATTATAAATAGGCACATCGACTGATGGTGTAAGGGTTGATGGTTGTTGTAAGAACTCTTTTCTTTTTGTTGTTGATAATTATTTTGAGACTACTACGAATTAAGAAGACCTCCTGGACCAGAGACGATCTATTTTTTATAAGATGTATATGATTGGAGTCAAAGAAGAATTACTTCCTTTCCCGTTCCATGAATGTTGCAGTAAATGAGTAAGAGCAATTAATTATGTTTTCAAGTTATCTGGTGCAATGTTTTGATGTTCTTTGCTTTAAACGATGAAAGTAAATCATTGTGCTTCTACGTGATAAATGTCTTGGTAGATGAATTTTTTTTATTACCATGATATTGATTACAGTTGTGTTCCTTTCTCTATGCTAAGTAGTTTACCTCAGCTATGTGATGAATGTATCGGTAGATGAATTATTTTTCTTACCCTGATCTTGATCATATATGCATTTTCTTTCTGTTGAGTAGATTTCTCAGACAACAGTTGGATGCTCTTTCAGTTAAATTATTATTACTAAGCCCTTTGGCATAGGATCGATGTATGCATGTTCGAGTAGCGGGTTATCCCAAGCTCAACCTTTTCCCAATAGTTAAAAATTTTATCCTATCTTTGTTAAGTCATTTTATACTGGCTTGCATCTCTCGTACTAGCCCCACCTAAGAGAAAACACAGAAAAAAATGTCTTAACCGAAGGAAAAGCCTTCGCCAGAAAAACAAAAAAGCTCATCGATAATTTGGCCAGATTGTAAGATCTGGAGAACCATCCCACTCCAAACCCTGCAAAGTCTAATTGGGCCTCGATGGTGGGTTTGGTTCCTGTTGTTGAATCAATGGATTTAGGCCCCATCAATAGGACTTTTGTTTGCTCAAAGCGTTGCACTACGCGTCCATACAAGCCCCCTCAGAAGCTTAAAAAAAACAAAATACTCAGCACAAGCAGTCAGGCTTACCCAGGTCCAAAAGAAACCAAAGAAACCAAAACTACTCCACGAAATCTGTTATCATAACCACTACACCATAGAACATGCAACCAGCAAATCCAACGCAAAAGATCTCACGAGTTCGAAATCATAACCTATTGGCAGAGAAAACGCTTTGAGAAATGACTTGTGGTAAAGGAAATGTCATGGGAAAGGTTTGATAGCCAATGCCTAAGCTATCAAGCACCAAAGCCCAGCGGCCAAGACCATGCGCCAGCCAAACTATTCTGTGCCCACAATCATAATACAACCCAATGAAAACTCAGCGAAGGCGCCAGCCATAGAGCCCACACAACCAGAGGACTATGCGGCCAAGCCCACACAGCCAATACGCCTTCCCTCTGCTGAGAGGATGACAAAAAAAAAATGAAAGAGGCCCAACCGCAATAGGATAGAGGAAGGATGTGTTTAGGGTTTGGGGGCGGGGCGTGTAGGGTTTTGGGAGTTGAGAGGGATTCAGAGGCATGTGGGCCTCATGCGAGGACCCACGATGTCCTATTTTTNTTCTTTTGTTGTTTTGTTATATTTTATTTTTTTATTATTATTAATATTCGTTTAAATTAAATTAATTGTAACTATTTTAAAAACAATTAAATTTTAATAATAAAATTTAATTAATTCAAAAAAAAATTAAATTAAAGTTTAATTAAGTTTAATAAAGTTTAATTAAATTGTAAAGTTTAATTATTTCAAAAGCATTATTTAGTTTAATTTAAGGTAAAGTAAAGTTAATTTAGTTTTATATATTTCAAAATCATTATCTTAGAGTAAATTTTAATTAAAAAAAAAAAAAATTAAGTATGTTCAAGATCACATTAATTGGTTTTAAAAAGAAATTTTTAAGGACTTAAACCATGATAAAAGAGGGAGGGGTTCCATGCACACTAGGAAAGTAAGTTAGAGGAATTAGTGAGTTTGGTACGGTGCTAGCATAGCTACCAGGCAAGGGAGTCACTAGTTCTCTTAGGCGAATACATCGAGCTTAGGTGCTTTAACCCTGACGTAGCCACTTCCCCTAAAGAGAGTAATGTCTGTTTATAGACAAGTAAAAAAAAACTTATGCCTAACCCTGTTTTCAAGTTTAAGTTGCACAAATGTGAATTTCCCTAGACTCTCCCTGACAAACTTTTGGTTGATGCAGATTCAATTATATAGGATGTTTAGGATGAGAGGAAATCAAGGCAGAGGGGCATCGTCGCAGCGACCGCCAACGCCACCACCACCATCACCTGAATTAACTCTCATTCTGTGCTCTTTGGAGGCCATAAATGAGGCTTTAAAGGGGCGTCAGCCAGCAGGGATTGAAGTGGAGCCCCCACCATCTGTAATGGGTAATCCTGAAGCATCAAGGGATTCAGGGGGAGGGCCTCCACCCGAAGACATCACTAGAGAACTGCAGAAGATCAAACTTCCATAGTTTTCCAGAGGTCGTGCCAGTGAATGTGTAGAGGCATGGTTAGAAGGAATGACATGATGTTTCTCCTTAAGAGACTATGCTTCCACATCAAAGGTGAAAATACCTATCTTTTAGTTAAGGGACAGTGCCCTGAACTGGTGGGGAAACCTGGAGAGGCAATTGCACCTTACCCTGGACACCGTCTCTTAGGAACTTTTTGAGGAGAGGTTCCGAAGGAAATATCTACCAGCTTACTACGAGGAACATCAAGTGGGAGCATTTCATGCTCTAGTACAAGGAAACGGGACCGTGGAAGAGTGTGAGATCAGGTTCATGGAGTTAGGGAAATATGTTTCATACATGGATAATGATCAACGACAGGAAGAATGCTTTGTCTATGGGTTAAACCCTAATATAAGGGCCATGGTGCAGATGTGGAAACTGTCTTCAGTAAAGAAAGCAATCGAAAATGCACGTTATGTTGAGGAACACATCAGCCTAAACGGAGGTATGAGATCGACCTTTCCACATCATCTTGGATTCGTGGGGAAGGCCCCTAGGACCTTCTCCAGGGGAGGGAGCTCTAGACCACCTCCATATGGTAACAGAGTCATGCCAAGGACAGTTGCCATAGGTATTTCAATGGAAACGAGTGCAGCATCCCATTCATCACCAACGACACAGGCAGGTCCACGACCTTCTCAGGGAGAAGCTAGTAGGGGCAGGGGTTCCAAGGGAAGGAACTCATTTCAGAGACAGTCACAGAGCAGTGCACAGGTTCAATCTCTTGTTACATGTTGGGGATGTGGAGGACCCCATTACCAGCATGACTGCCCAGAGTTACAATCAGGATTTGTGCATAGAGAAGGAAAGGCCCCGATGGGAAGAGCAAGTAGCAACCACCATATTTATACAGCGGTTAATAATCGCCAGGCAGAACATCAATCCACGGTGGTGGAGTTGTCAAGTACGCTAAATCATATCAATGTTATAATTTTATTTGATTCTGGTGCTACAGATAGTTTCATTTCACCATCTACATTAGAAAAGAGTGGGTTGGAAGCCTACAAGCACGATAACTTTAAACAAGTCAAGATGGCTTCGGGGGAAAAACAAGCGGTAGGACCTAGCGTTGATAAGTGTCTAGTAGACCTGGGAGTGTGTACTACCAGGTTGAAGGTATACGTCACTGCTCTTAGGATGTATGACCTAATCATTGGAATGGATTGGTTAGAAGCACATTGAGCTATGGTAGATTGTTTCGCAAAAAGGGTGCTTTGTGTTGACGATGAAGGAAGGCCAGTAGAAATCCATGACATATGAAGAAAGGTGTCTCTATGCTTTATCTCAACTATGAATTTTAAGCAGTGCATGAGGCAAGGGTGTCAACTTTATGTAGTGGAAGTAGTGAGTGAAAGGAAAGGACCCTCCTTGGATCAATACCCAGTATTGTTAGAGTTTAAATATGTTTTTTCGAATGAGTTACCAGAGTTACCTCCTAAGAGAGAGCTTGATTTTACTATTGAGCTAAGACCTGGTACAGAACCAATTTCCAAGACTCTGTATCGGATGACAGTGCCAGAACTTTGTGAGTTGCATATGCAGTTGAAAGAGCTACTCGACTTAGGGATAATAAGGCCTAGTGTCTCACCTTGGGGTGCACCAGTAATTTTTGTGAAGAAGAAGGATGGTTCCTTACGACTGTGTATAGATTATAGGGACTTGAATCGTGCTATAGTGAAAACTAGGTACCCAATGCCACGGATAGATGATCTCTTTGTTCAGATGAAAGGAGCAGTGGTATTCTCAAAAATTGATTTGCGATCAGGGTATCACCAATTAAGGATTAAGGAGGGATAAATTCCTAAAACTTCCTTTCAAACTCGGTTTGGGCATTACAAGTTTTTCATAGTGCCTTTCGGATTGACCAATGTTCCAGCAGTATTCATGAGCCTCATGAATGGTGTATTCTAGAAGTACTTAGACCACTTTGTACAAATATTTTTAGATGATATCCTCATCTATTCCAAGAATGAAAGAGAACATGAGGAACACTTGCGAGTGGTGTTGTCCTGCCTTAGAG
Source organism: Picea engelmannii (assembly GCA_009831015.1). Lineage (NCBI taxonomy): Eukaryota > Viridiplantae > Streptophyta > Pinopsida > Pinales > Pinaceae > Picea > Picea engelmannii. Next base: position 328,304 of record ML777420.1, read on the forward strand.
AGAACAAATTGTATGGGAAGTTGTCAAAGTGCTCCTTCTTCCAGAAATAAATTCACTATTTAGGTCATATCATTTCCAAGGAAGGAATCTCCGTGGACCCAGAAAAGGTAAAGGCCATTATGGAATTGCCACTGCCAAAAAATGCTCATGAGGTAAGAAGCTTCATGGGGTTAGCAGGTTATTATCAGAGATTTATGGAAAGGTTCTCTAAAATAGAAAAACCCATCACCACTTTGAAACGCAAGGGGGTCATGTATGATTGGACAGAAGAATGTGATAGTGTATTCATCGAGCTTAAGAGATTACTAACTAGTGCGCCAATTCAACGAGTGCTAGATATGGAAAAGGACTTCATAGTCTACACGGATGCCTCGAAGCAAGGGTTGGGGGCTGTGCTAATGTAGGATGGAGGAGTGATAGCTTATGCGTCAAGGAATTTGAAGAAACATGAGGAACTTTACGCTAATCATGATTTAGAGTTGGAATTTATAATGCTAGCTATGAAACTTTGGAGGCACTATCTAGTGGGGCGAAACTTTGAACTCAAAACGGACCATCAAAATTTAAAACATCTCTTCACTCAAAGGGATCTGAATGCCAAGAAAAGGCGATGGAGTGATTTTATGAGTGAGTATGATTTTGGTATTTCATACATTAACGGAAAAGAAAATGTGGTCATGGATGCCTTGAGCAGAAGACCACGTGTCTTCTCCTTGGTACCCTTAAAAGTCAATCTGAGGGAACGTGTGTTGACGCAACTCTATGGAGACAGTTGGTATTTAAAGGTTACTTCAGACCTCCAGAGTGGGAGGCAATTAGATCCAAAGTATGAAGGATATAGTCTGGAAGAAGATGGACTATTAAGATATCGAGGAAGGATGTACATCCCCGAAGGTGGGGATATTCGAAGAATCATACTAAAGGAAGCCCATAGAGCACTTTATTGTGCGCATACGGGTGTGAAGAAAATGTACACAGACATGAGGAAGCTCTTCTTTTGGGTAGGCATGAAGCAAAATGTAGTCCATTTCGTTGCCAAGTCCCTAGAGTGTCAACAAGTCAAAGATAACCACCATCACCCGACAGGCCTCCTACAACCACATGATGTTCCTATGTCCAAGTGGGAAGTCATTTCCATGGATTTTGTTGTGGGGTTTCCACTCACATCTCATAGACACAATGCCATTCTTGTGATAGTTGATAAGTTGAACAAGAGTGATCATTTTATTTCGTTTAGAGACACTTACGATGTCACTGATGTGGCACGCATGTTTGTAAGTGAGGTCATCCATTTGCACGGGATACCCAAGAAGATCATTTCAGATAGGGACTCCATATTCACTTCTAGGTTTTGGACAAGTTTGCAGTCAGTGTTGGGGACTCACTTGAACTTAAGCACAGCTTATCATCCAGAAACTGATGGGAAAACTGAGAGAGTAAATCAAGTTATGGAAGACATGCTTAGGATGTACGTTATGGATAATCAAACCCATTGGGTGAAGTACCTACCTTTGGTAGAGTTCGCCTACAATAACAATTTTCATAGCTCCATCGGAATGCCACCCTATGAATATCTGTATGGAATTCCATGCAGAACATCGTTGAGTTGGGAGAGGTTAGAAGACCGAGTAACAGTTGGGCTAGAATTGATTCAAGAGATGGAGGAACAGGTGATTCAGATTAGGCAAAGACTAAAGGAAGCACAAGATAGACATAAAAGTTATGAGGATGCACACAGGACTGACCGAAGTTATAAAGCGGGAGATCAGGTTTTCATTCGTATCAGGCCTAATAAGAGTACCATATGGTTCGGGAAGGTGACAAAGTTGTCACCTCGATTTATAGGACCGTTTAGAATCCAAGAGAAAATTGGATGTGTTGCCTATCGTCTCGTACTGCCACCCCACTTGCATAAAACTCATAATGTTTTTCATGTATCTGTTCTACATCATTATGTTGTTGATGAATCAGATAATCTAAATTGGAAGGAATTGCAGGTATCAGACATGGGAACCCTCATGGTAGAACCATTACGTATATTGGACCGTAGATTCTGACAGCTCAGGAACCGTCTGTTAGACCAAGTTAAGGTCTAATGGAACAAGTATAGTCCAGGATATGCTACTTGGGAAGATGTCAAGACGTTACGATGAGATTATCACTCACTTGTTTTGACCACCTCGAGAATATGTTCTCGAAGGTTGGGTGTATGTAACACCACCTTTTGACTTAGACAGCTAGAATTACCTGAGGCCTAATCACCTTTATTTTCTATTCATGGTGAAACTATTAATGATACACTTGAACTTTTAAGACGTAGAAACCTGTATGAATGTTTAAATGTTATTTGAATGATGATGGATATGATGCAATCTACTATGTGAATGTAAATTCTATGAATGTTTAAATGTTATTGATGATGATGGATATGATGCGATATACTATGTGAATGCAAATCCTATGAAGGTTTAAATGCTATTTGAATGATGATGGATATGATGCAATCTATTATGTAAATAATAATTCTATGAATGGGTAACGTTAATTGGATTATGGAGATATTATGAGATCTATTTCTAACTTGAAAAATTTGATGTTAAAGTTGTTGGTACGTTGATACCGAATTGAAATTATGGTTGTATGCAATTACATGATGATAATGCATAGATATGTATGAGTTTGTGTTACAGACTAATCTGGAGGTCATTGGGCTATGAAATAGCCAAGGGATAATGACAATGAAAGTGGATGTCATGACCACTGACTGAGAAACAATATGGTATGAATCTGCGTATGTGAAATTATATTGGTTTGAATGCATTTCTATGATATGTGGACCAGTGCAGGATTTCAGGTGGTGAGACTGCCTAAAAATGAATAAACGATGACAAAACTCCCAGCAACACAGTGCCACTGTATATTCCATTGTAGGGTGTGGACCCTAGTCCTGTTAGGAGGGGTGGAGGCATTTCCCACCGTGTATCCTCTGAAACCTGGAGTCATGGGAGGACAGTGTTAGCTCACACTCCCCTAGACGTGTGATGATGATTGTTAGTTGCCTGCTAGGGAAGCTTGGTCAAGATAGTGACACTTCTCCTTACGGGTTCTATTTGGAGTTAGGTCAATATAGTTGATGCTCCAAGATAGTCTAGTAGAGGAAGGATAGGAATGGAAGATGGAAGTAAGTTAGGGAGGAAGGATGAATAGAAATAGTTGAGAGTGTATGGAGATTCTTCTTATGGTGGAATTTCTTGTTTTTCCTTCTAAAAAGAAAATGTGTATATATGAATATTCATAATTACGTAGCTAAACCACAATTGTCTAAATAACATTGTTGAGCTAGATTATTGTAATTAAGGGAATTCGCAAACATTTCATTGGTTTATTATCTTTTATAAAATGAATAGTCATGTTGATTGGAATGGATGCATACAGAAATTACTATAGAGGTGATAGTTATTGTTATTAGTACATGTACGAGACTTGTATGTACTAGCTACACATGCATTCTTGTACATGTACACTAGTATGTATGAGTTTTTTTGGCTTACCATTGATAATGTTGGTTATTGAATATGAATGTGTGAACCTTGTGTCTTTTCCTAGTATCATAAAATACTTTAACTTCGGGACGAAGTTTCCTGAAGGGTGGGTGTATGTAACAACCCTAGGTAATTAATCAATTGTCATGATTTAAATAATTGTTTAGTGTATATTAATTAATTAATTAATTGTCTTGATTAAATATATGTTTAATGTATATTAGTTTAATTAATTAATCAATTAATAATCATGATAAAATATTGTTTAAGGAATATTGGTTTAATAAATTATTAATTTTCATTTTGAGAATTAGTGTATCGGTAGATGACCCATTAATGAACAAGGGATAATGTAGATAACACTTAATGGAGGGATAAGGTGGGTGAGACTTAATGAAGGGAAAAGGCAGTGAATGAGACAGAGAGGGGGGGGGGGGGGGGGGGG
>ML777420.1:332385-352686 GCA_009831015.1 Picea engelmannii
TTGGGCTGGAGGAGCCTGTTGGAGGTTGGTTTGGGCTGGAGGAGCTTGCTGGAGGACTGTACTACTAGTTTTTCTTGAGGAAATTGTTGGAGTTTGGTGAATTGTTATAGGGGAGTACCTGTTGTTGGGAGTTTTTGGCTCGAGGGCCAGGAATCCTTATAGAATCCTAGAGCTAGGGATCCAGAGAGGCTCTGTTCCTAGTTGGCTGGGAGGAAAAGATTTAGTTTTGGGCAGAGCTTCAGCTTCAACTTGGACAGAAAGAGTTGGGGAAACATCATCACTTGAGAGGTATTTATGTTCATTATTATGGCATGTTCATTATCGTTATGATGGTTCATTATTTTACTATGCTGTATATGTTATTCAATATGTTATTTATATCATGCTGCTCATTTTGAATTTTGCTAAACCATGAAATGTTATTTTGCTGAATATAGAACCGTAAAGAAATTATGATAGAAATTTTATGTTTAAATTTATGAATTTTTAGGCTATGTTAGATAGGGCTTTACACTATGGTAAGAGATCCCTTCTCCTGCAAATACCCTTCAAGGCTTAACCATTTAAACATATGTGAGTACATGCCTATGATAGTATTTACAGGTAGTGGCACCATCTGGCATCAACGATAATAATTACCAACTCTTAAAAACTTCAAGGGTGATTGCAATTGGTACTATAACTGATAATGGAAATGCAATTGATACTGCAACTGCAACTTAGGGTTTTATCAGGAAACCCTAATTTTTCAAACTTCAAATTTTAAAATTCTGATCCAGGGGCTAGATGCGTTGAGCTGAGGCGAGTAAGCTGGTGCAGTTAGATTTATGAAAATCCAAATTTTACGCCCTCAAACTTGACCGACGGATTTCTAGACTGGTGCTTCTAGTTTTTTGGTACTTCTGATACTTCTGGTTTTCTGTTGCTTCTGGTTTTCTGGTATTTCTAGTACCGGTGAAAACTAGGGTTTCACTTTCTGGGATTTCTATCCACTGAAAAGTTGTGCTGAAGGTGCCAAAGAGTTCCTTGGACTAGGGCGCACTTTTCTAGATGACTTTTGGGATGAAATTCCTCTTCAATAAAAATCCCTAATTTTCTTGTACGACAACAGTGACGTTTTTCTTTATCCAGTGAAAGATGCTCTCTTCAACTTAGCTCTGATACCATGTTAAGTTTTGAGCTATTATTAGGTTTCTTTTCAATTTACTAGATAACAATAGCATAGGTAGGATCACTGAGAGAAACACAATCACAAGATACACAACATTTATTCTAGGAAACCCTCATGGGGGAGAAAACCCAGCAAAAACTTCCTTAATATAAATATCCAATACAATGCCAAGACAATAAACCAAACACTAGAGAATATCCTCTCCCAAGCAATGCACCTATCTCTCTTCCTTCTTCCGGCCACTGGTAACTGCAGCTTCCTTCAATACTTGCGCACTAGATGAGTGAGTTGAGAGAGTGAACAAATGAGTGGCTGGCTTCCTTTATTTATACAAACTGGCAAGCGTTGAAAGGGGGTGTCTCTTCACTAGTAGGGCCGACTTGTCTTTCTGGGTCGTTAGAATGATTCGGATTATTTTTGGCACGAAATGAGAGTGAAGATATAATAAATAAATGCACATAAATATCACAGATATTCAATAATGTAACAGAAATGTATCAGAGACGCAACCATAAACACAGATATACATTAATACACATTTTCTATTAATGAAAGAAATGTACAGAGACTGTAAAAATACAGAGTGAAAGACTCACTAGAATGGTGGCAACTTATCTCTGAGAAGAGATGTGACAGCTACTCGCATTTGCAAGAAGATGATTACAATGAGGCTCTAAAGGCCTTTTTACAATAAACGGGAATTCCAAAAACCCTCGACATCCAAAAACCTAACCCTAGGAGATGAAGCGCCAAAAGTCATGTGGGCCCCGTTTGGGTAAGTTAGTACATTAACTTCTCGGGGTCGTAACTTTTGCATACGATCTCCGTTTTAGGCGTATGATAGCCCGTTGGAAAGGTATCATCGAGGAGATTAATTTTTGGGCCTCAATCATGTTGTAGGATATTTTTGAGTTGGGTGAATCCTGAAAAACCTTTATTTAGGCCCTCAAAGTGGCCTTGGAAGTTAAAAACTGCTAAAAATAGTAAATTGCCAAAATTGTCAAAAAACTATTTTGAGCCAGTCGGAAAAGGTGGGTGGCCACTGATATCCACCTGGATCAATCCTCCCTCATTAGGAAGCAATGGTATCCATTGCATTGAGGTCCCAGGGGAGAGGGAAAAGCGTTTGTTGAATCTACATCTTGGTGAGCTGCTTGCCTTGCTGGAGACGTGGCGTTGCTTAGTTTGTGGAAGTTTGTCACAAACCTGTTGAGTCTAAGGTTGTTCAACAAGTCAAGATACATGAGAGGACGGTGTGCAGAAGGAATCTTTTCACTTTTCTGCAGCCTTGTCGACCTTCTTCTATTGGATAGAAGGTGCTTGGGGCGAGGCTGTAGTGGTTGTAGTGTCCTTTTTTTCTCCTTTTGAACAGATTGTGAAGAAGCTAAATTTTGCAGGTTGTAGTGGTTGTAGTGTCTTTTTTTTCTCCTTGCGACATTTTTTAGGTGGAACAGTAGTCAGAACTACCTCTGGTATTCTGTAGAGATGACCCCCCAGAGAAACAATGACACTACGGGGTCGAGACTCATAAACAACATGGCGCTTCCACATATATGGTTGGCCCAAGAGAACATCACAGAAATCTAGTGGGGAAACATCACATAATACCTCATCCTTGAAGGGTTGGATGTCATATAACAATAAACATTGTTGGCTGACATGGAGATATCATCCTTGGCGAAGCCACCCGATGTTGTATGGATGTGGGTGTGGTGTTGTTGACAATCCCAACTGCTTGACAACCTCTGCTGAGATGAGGTTCTTATGGCTTCCACTATCAACAATAAAATGCAGTCGGGTCCCCTTCACCCACATCTATTAATGAAAAAGGTGCTCCCCCTCTTTAGCATCTATTGGTTCTTCTGGTTGAATTGTTGTGGTCACGACAATAGCAGTGGGGTCTGCATCAATGATCTTTCCTTTACCAGTATTTTCAAAATCAGATTCTGAATCAAGGTTCAGCTCCTTGTCTTTGATCTCGGCCACCATTGACTGTTTTTAGCGACATTCATCGGTGTTGTGCCAAGGGATTTTGTGGAAATCGCACCATTTTCTAGTGTCCTTCTTTGTCTTCCCGTGACCCTTCTTTTCATGTGGCTTGGACTAGTTTTCGGGAGACTGTTTGTGAGGGTCGTCTTTGTCATACTTTGGTTGTTGTGGATTTGCAAACTCAAACTCTCGTTTGTTCTGGTGCTTAAATGTCTTCTCAATATTAACAGCATATCGATAAGCAACACTGAGTGATGAGATATCCAGAAAATCCATTTCAGTTTGGATGTATCTGTGTAGAGCTCCATGGTATTTCAGAACCAAATGTCATTCAGAGTCTTTGATACCCATCTTGATGCGCAAGGTATAGAAGGTATTGGTGAAATCCAGAACTGCTTGGCCCCTCTCTTTCCACAGTGTGGTCCATCTCATGTACTGGTCCTCATAGTTGCCAATAGGGTAATAATGTTCCTTTACCGCATCCACAAAAAAATCCCAAGTGGGCTCGGCCCCATATATTTCAAACTCCTCTGTGGAACTTTTCTCTCAATAAGTTTCCCACCAATGTTTTACATGAGGGAGAGCTTTAAGGAGTGTGAAGGTGATCTTTTCTTTGTCAAAAAATTTGTGAACAGAGAAATAACCTTCTAGCAGAGTTAACCATTTTTCTAGGGCTTCTGCATCTATCTGTCCTTCAAATATAGGAATATCAAAATTAACTTGTACCTTGAAAGGCGAGGTTCCTCCAAAGTGGTTGCTTGATAAATATGTGCCTGCTTCTATTGATAGGCATTGAAGGATGTGTGCAAAATTCTTCATCATTTCATCCCTCTGTCGCGTGAGAGCTTGCTCAAGCAACAGATTGATAGGATCGTCTACTCCGTCATTTTTCTTTTCTTCCACCATTGAGGGTTTCTTGGGTGTGCTAGAGTGATTGTCTTCAAGAGATACAAGCTCGAGACCCAACTTTCTATACTCGGACCTCATCGAGGAAATGCACTAAAAAAATGATCAAGAGCAGCCTGCTCTGATACCATTGATTCGGATTATTTTCGTCACGAAATGAGAGCGGAGATATAATAAAGAAATGCACAGAAATATCGCAGATAGTCAATAATGTAATAGAAATGTATCAGAGATGAAACCATAAACACAGATATACAGTAATACATGTTTTCTATTAATGAAATAAATGTACAGAGACTATAAAAATACAGAGTGAAAGACTCGCTGGAATGGTGGCAGCTTATCTCTGAGAAGAGATGTGACGGCTACTCGCATTCACAAGAAGATGATTACAATGAGGCTCTGAAGGCCTTTTTACAATAAACAGGAATTCCAAAAACCCTCGACATCCAAAAACCTAACCCTAGGAGATGAAGCGCCAAAAGTCATGTGGGCCCCATTTGGGTAAGTTAGTACATTAACTTCTCGGGGTCGTAACTTTTGCATACGATTTTCGTTTTAGGCGTATGCTAGCCCGTTGGAAGGGTATCATCGAGGAGATTCATTTTGGGGCCTTAATCATGTCGTAGGCTATCACTGAGTTGGGTCGATCCCGAAAAACCTTTATTTAGGCCCTCAAAGTGGCCCTAGAAGTCAAAAACTGCTAAAAATAGTAAATTGCCAAAAATGTTAGAACCTTGTTTTGAGCCAGTCGGAAAAGGTGGGTGGCCACCGATATCCACCTGGATCATAGAACCACTTTAATTTGCTTTGGGGCCGAATTCTTAATTTGCATATTACAATTAGGGTTTGACCAATCCACAAAAGGGGATTTGGTCATTTACAATGCCCAACATGATCAATCCACAAAAGGGGATTGATATAATGAGTAATACATCAATAATAAATAGAATACTCTTTGCATTTACAATATTTCAACAATGTTGAAACTGCACATTTAACGTTGTATACATTTGTGTTAGATTTTTATGAGAAAGAAAAATATATAACTAGATTTCCACATGGAAATATTCCACATAGAGGAGAGAGGCAATGAGAGTGATGGGATGGTGCGGCAATGACCATATATGTAATGAGGGGTTGTCGATGATGTGGAAGAGACAATGGATATTTGGATATTAGGTGGTTGAGGTTAGGGGTTGTGGTGGAGGGAAAAGCCCCACAAATGTGTATGTGAAAATGGTGGGGAGGAGCCTCCTAACCATGGATTGTGACAAGAAAGGAGATGAAGTAGGTTGGGGTAAGCCTTAGAGGAGGCTCATTATCATGGGAAGGGGGGCATGTGGGGGTGAGCAAGGTGATCCCCACATGGAAAGCCTACATACAAGAGCTTGCAACGGTTGGTTAACGCTCTCCTTGGTGGAGTTGAAGAACTATGTTGGTCGACATAGAAGAGCTAATTGATGGTAGAGGGGAAGAAGAATGACAAGGACATGGAGAGAAACTCCTCATCAAAAGATCAAAACATGTATTAAATAAATGAAAATGATGACTGGACATTGAGGAAATATGCTCATGGGTTGTCAAAAAAGGCAATATCAACACACTTTGTTAAATGACCCTTATTGTGCCATGACATAGTATAAGCTAAGGTTGTATGTTTTAATAAAGGGTAAAATACAATGTCAAAATGACATAGGAAGTTAACTTTACACACAATAAACAAATTGCAACTATTGCATCAGTCCAACACATGTGCAACTAAACCTAATTATGCTCATTATACAAAATGCAGTGATGCTATCATAAAAAATAAAAAATAAAACATCTAAAAATAAAAATAAACACATAACTTTTAATTCAACAATAAATTAATTGATGCTATCATAAAATAAAAAAACATCTAAAAATAAAAATAAACACATAACTTTTAATTCAACAATAAATTAATTTTCAACATACAACTTATCACAACTTATCCTAATAAGATACTATATTCATAATAAGATGCTATATTTTTAATAGAATACTCTACAACTACCATTAATATTGTAACTATTATTTGAATTATGCAAAATTGTTTATCATTCTTTTAAAAAATCTCCTCTCTAAAATAAACCAATAACCCAATCAACAATCTTTTAAAAAAATCTCCTCTCTAAAATAAACCAATGACCCAATCAACAACCACATGCAAATACTAAATCTCCTTATAATGATATTAATGATTGTCCTCATTCTGATATGGGAGAAATAGTTTTCATAAATGCGATTAGTTTTAATTCGATTGTACCATGTTATAACTCAACCCAAATCACTCTAGTTTGAATCCACGTGGATTGAGTTTCCTTTAGATGAAGAGGTCACGTGTCCAATTCACACGAGTTACCAAATTTTAATCTTTAAAAAAATATTAAATGATTTTTAAATTATATTTATTAAAATATTATTTTTTATTTTTAGATTTTTAAATTATAATTATTACAATATTATTTTTTATTTTTAAAATTTCACTTTGTTAAAAAATTAACTCCAAACTTTAATACTTTCCTAATATGTTAGCCAATTAGTTCAAGGTATATGATAGTTTCAAAGTTCCACAAAATTTGAATGATTGGAATTTTGACATATGCACAGACCATCTCATATGTGAAGGTTCTTCATGAGATGATTGGAAGTAGATCTAGCACATCATGAGATTAATGTGTTGTTTTTTGGTAAATGCATTTAGTTGAGATTTGATTTAATTCACATAGTGCATTGTATTATAAACAAGTGTTGCAGAGCAGTTTAGTTCCTACTAGTTAGCATGGTAAACAAATGATTTATAACTGGTAAACAAATGATTTAAAATTATAATAAGATTAAATTGTATAATTTGGAATAAGTTGCAAAAACAATGTTTGATATTTAGATTTAGATATTAATATAAAAGATGATTTCATTCAACTATGGGCAACTCAATAAAGTTAACAAGGATATGAAGCTTGACTGCCCAAACTAAAATATATTTTATCACTTGCAACATCTCATATATTTTAGAACTAAAATATTTTATTTTAAAATTTAGTTGGAGATTGGAACAGTGTGAAATGTTGAAGTTAAATTTTAATTTCATTAGGGGATCAAAACTGTGTAAAATACACAAATTAACAACTCATTGGTTGACTTGAAACACTTGAAATTTTGCAATGGTCATCTTCATCATTTATTTGATCCTTTTTTATAGGCATCTGTAGAATAATTTTAAGATCATTGAAATTAGCATTTATAACTTTGACCATGTGAAATAATGCCTTTGATAATTATGCACCAAAAATGCCATCACACTCCACCGACATGTCCCTCACTCAACATTTTGAAGAAGGTCTTATCATTATGATCATTAATTGAACCAATGCATTGAGTGCAACAGTTTGTCAAGATTCTGTGTGTTGTGTGATTGGCTGGCTCGAGAGGCAACCGTCCCCACTCGTTTTTGTGAATTTTGGGTCTAAATTTGGAAGTGGAAAAAAAGAAGGTAAAGGTGGTGGATTGTATAGTAGGCAGGTTGATTCTTTCATTGTCTGCTCATCAAACTAAATTTAAATTTTATAACCAATCTGTCAAATATTAGTTAGGAAGTATTTTTCTACCTAAAGTGTTTCAATTACATGGTAAGTATGTGACACACTTCTCATGATTGTCGAAGGCTTTGACAACCAAAATTCCAAGTGATATTTTACTACCAGCTAAATTACATACATTTTTCTCATTTTGTGCCACTATTTGGATGGCTCAAAGAGATGTCTATGATCGACATGTTCCATGAGGCCAATTATTGATTAAAGGTTTAGTCAAATCAAAGAAAAGATGATCACAACATCTCACACCTTCTCCATATTTCTCGCTCAATTAAAAATATTATACAGTGCATGTTCCATACAGATGTTTATGTCCAACTAAGACGTGCAAGGAAGCACATAAGAAAACATATATTAATCCAAGCCTAGATATCGATCGATGGATTCTTCTTTTTGGTCTAGTCTTTACCAACACATTTATTTAATTAATGTAATAATGTCAAAAATATAGGCACATTTTTATATAATGTTAGTTTGTAAATACAAAGTTTAATGTTGGTCCATTTCATAAACATGAAAGTAAACCTTAAGTAATGTAAAGAGAAATTTATTTCCATTTGACTTTTCACTTTAGATTTTAGATCTCTAGTCAGAAAATCCAACGAGCAAGCAGACCACCTTCTTCAAAAGAAAAGCAGGTCTACTTCAGAAAGCTAGAGAAACGTCCATCCTCTACAATGCAGAAATAACGCTTCTCATATTTTCCCGCAGGGGAAAGATCTTCGAATTTGGAATTTCACAGATGAAAGGAATATTAGATCATCACAGAAAATGCTCAGAACAATCATCATAATCAGAATCTCATTTCTTATTCAAATACAACAATAATAATCAAAATAGAAATCAAAGAACTAAAAGCACCCAGATAGAGAAAATCAAGCTTCAAATGGAGCAGATGCAGGTGATGTTGAAGCATATGATGGGAGAAGACCTAGAAGGATTGGACACTGGACAACCACGAAGGCGTTGCAACAAGCCAAGTTGGCAGTGTTGTTAGTCCCCGTAATGTAGTTGGCATGAGTGCAACCATGACCATTATTGTGATTAAGGGAAGCCTCGGTTCCATTAACACCTTCATCGACATGGCGTTTATGACAATGACCAGGAAACTGTAACAGGGTTGTGTGCTGAAGACAGAAGAGTTGACAATATTTTTCTGGATCCCAACGATCCATTAAGTAATTCTTTCCCCTGCAAAGTTGTGTGAGATATTTGGAGTGGTTGGAGAATAACACATACATAGAAAATCTAAGACCAAACTAGGAGGCCCAGTTCCTATATGTAAAGCTAACAAAAAGATGACAAGTGTTCCTTTTCCTTAATATCTTCATAAATTAGGATGGGGTTAGAATTAGGATGGGGTTGGAAGGGGTACCTTCAAACTCTTGAGCAGGTTTGGCTACTCCAACTAGGTTGGGCTTGACATCTTTTGGGTCTATCACAATGATGTCAATATTATAAATTACTCTACAGAATGCTTCAAACGTTTTATCCATTAAATCTAGTTTCTGGAGAATTGCTTGTAGTTGTTGACCCTTCTCTTCCATGACCTATGCTATGAAATATTTGTTTAGCTAGTAAATCTATATCATCTTGAGAATCTTCGTGTCTCTAGAGAGATAGAAGCCTATGTCTAGAACCTAGTCTTGGAATTCTGCCTTAACCTAATCATTGGTCATTTTATTTCGTTTATACATGACTAGATTCTCTATGTGGGAAACCTCTTCCTTGATGAGGTTGGTGAAGTGAAGATGATAATTGGATGCAACAACTATTGCATCAACACGGGCATGAATATTTTGACGAGGGATTTGTGGGTTTAGGGTCTTCCTGCCATCTTTCCTAGTTCCCCTTTTAGCCCCATGTTTGTTGGATTATAGACAAGGAACACCATTAGGATTCAACATATTGGCTTAAGGACGAGTAACACAAATGAAAGAGTGTAGGTTGTAGGGAAGGAATGAGAGAGGCATATGAGAATGGGGGAAGGTATCAATGCTAGGATACCAACCAACCGCCCAGAGAGGAAAACCAAAGAAGGATACCCTTGATCATCCAACAAATTCCAGTTTCAATGTAGAGGGAGAGCCTTTCATTTCTAGGACCAATAGAGAGATGAACCAAACTACTAAACTGAAAATAAAACTCGAAAACAAACTAGGAGAAAAAAACCTTGTAACAAGATAAGAGTAACAATGATGCACAACTTTCCCCATTTCCCAAATCATTCTCCATATCCTACTCCATAGGTAAGCCATTTAAACTTCCATCCCTACTTTAAACATAATGTGGCACATGCTAATGGGAATAATGGTAGAATCATGCAAACATTTGCTAATTGGATAAGAGGGCTTTGCAATGAGAGTTGTCATCCTAACCATCATCATTTTCATAAGCCTCAACCTATACAAACCCACACACTTGTGCTTCCAAACACTTCACAACATCTATTCCATCAATCTTCCCAAACATCCCATAAATTTTTTATTTTTATTTTATTGTTTTAATTATTAATATTTTATCACAATTTATATAATCTAAATATTAAAAAAATATTCTTAAAAAAAAATTGAATAATTAAAAATTTATGTAATTAAATTTTTTACCTAACATTGTACCATCAAAAATTTGAAAGTGCCATAATAAAATTAGTTGTAGAGTTACCTAATCACGAGACTATGAGAACAATCTCACCATTTTTTCAAGAGTTTGAACCAAATTAGATTGGGTTTATCTCCAATTAATCCTCTCTAAAGTCTTACTCTCTCATTTCAACTAAGATTACTTGGTCATGATAATTTTGGGTTTAGCTCCAATTAATCCTTTATAAGGTCTTACTTTCTCATTTCAACTAAGATTACTAGGTCATGAGAAGTTTGTGTGTTTATTTTTTCACTTTTGATGAAGATATATTATAATATTTATATATTTAAATTAATTTTATTATTTCCATTTCTTGTTATTACCAATTAAACTAATTCTCATGTTTAAAGTTAAAAAAATAAAATCTATTTTCCAAATTTTATACTTTTCATTTTGTTATGAAATTAATTTCCAAAAGCATATGTTATTTGGATCATAAATTCATTCTTATTAGATTTATAATAAAACATTTTATATAATAAAAACAATAAATTAATTATCTAAAAGTTATATATATATATATATATATATATATATAACTGTAATATTGGAGTTAAACAAGGTTGTCTATTGTCCCTTGTATTTTTTGGTATATATATTGACAAGTTAGAAGATTGCTTGGAAGAGGCAAGTTGTGTTGACTCTACTCTCAGTGATATAGTCATCAATCTTCTTCTTTATGACGATGCTATCGTTCTTATGGAGAGGAGTCCCCATGATCTTGAAAACCAACTAAGAATCCTCAGGGATTTTTGCTCCAATATGGATATGACTGTTAACACTGACAAGACTAAGGTCATGATCATTAAATTCAATAAGATCAATTATGATACCTTCGTATATGACAACAACAACTTGGAGGAAGTGAATTCATACAAATATCTTGGAATCAATATTCACCACAGGCTCAACTGGAATTATAGCATTGAGAAAATGATTATTGGGGGATGTAAAACTTATTATGGGCTTGAAAACAATTGTAAATTAGTAGAACTTTGGATATAGGATAAGAAGAAACTCCTCTTTAAGACTCTTGTTACACCTATTATTCTTTATGGATGTGAAGTTTTGGGATGTAGTATCTCTCGTGAATCTTGGAGAAAGATAGAGAAAAACAAAAGAATTGTATAACCTATAATCTCAAAATTAAAGGAAATATGCCTTATCCCATCCTCATCTTAGAGAAAATCCTTTCCCCCATTGAGAAAATGACTATGAATAGATATGTAATGTATAAGAATAATGCAGAGTGAACTGGTTGCAACATACACACAATTACAACACACACCCTACTATAGAATAGAAAATGAAAAAAAAAATAGATATAATGTTGCTAAATAATAAGGAACTTTGAATGGGAACTTAAGCACCAGTAAAACACGAAATGCAACACCACTCTTTTATTGATTCAAAGTAAATAAAAGGATTTACGTAACATCGAGCCTGGGTTAAAATACAACCATGGATTGTTGCTTGCATGGCTGAAAACCACTACGAAATCATCTAGTGTAACATCCCTCTCTTGCGCACACATGATTTGACTTATTCTTTGAGGACACTTGCGTGCAAGTGATCCGGTTCATTATATGATTGTTTGTTTCTCTTATGGATTATGATGATGATGTTGTGGATATGATGATATGTTATTTGATTTTATATGTATCGACAGGTGATATTGACGGGTTTCACCTGAGTGTGTAGGGAACTTGACAGATTGAGGATGTCGATGGCAACGATGGATCTCCTTGGACTCCAAATCGAGTCAAGGAGTGGACTGCATATGGTTTGGGTATTTCTATGTATGCAAATATGACATATGATCGGGTATATCATGATGATGTTTATGGATCACTGGCATGTTTAGTTGATGGATGTAGGATGGTGATTTCTTGCTAATCAGACTCACATTAGGAGTAAAGGGGCCATGCATGAAAACCAAAGATATTGAGGGAGAGGTGTGGCAGCATCCCTGCCACAACCTACTAGCACTTCCACCATGGCTCGAATTGTAGGTTAACAATTACCTAATTCGAGAGACCCACGATGCCGTGAGGGCGGACTGAGACAGTCGCTCACAAAGATTCTAAGGGGTGCACAATAAGGCAGGGTCCTTATTCCTTAGAGACCCTTAGTCTCCCACAAGGTCACATGACAGAGTATTGACTCCAAGGGTTTGACGTCTACCAAGATCAGTCAAAATGCGAGTGAAACCCTTGGAGCACGTAGTGCATCTTGAAGGGCACGTTGTATAAATGAAAAATGAATAAATGTGAGTGGCACCCTTGGAGCACATAGTGCGTCTTAAAGGGCATGTCTTGATTTTTAACATTGGTGAGTCAATGAACCTAGGTGCCTAGAAAACAATATTTTATTTTGACGTGGTCAACTTTAAAATAAATGTTGTATGAGTAAAGCATATTAATTATAAAAAATTTCCCTTAAAAATTGCTAAGCCTAGGTCTAAGTAGGATATGAGGACTAAAAATTAATTAATAAATTAATAAAGGGAGGAATGAAGAAAAAAAAAATCAAATTTAGAATTTAAAGGAGAAATAATTTATCTAAAATTAATTGTTGTTTATGTGCAAAACTTGTTAAATTAGAACTTAGAAAAAAAGGGGAAATTAAATGCAAAAAGGAATGTGGAACATAGAAATGAATCTAGTCTAGAGAACTTTCCTAATTAAAACTCAACTAAGCTTTAAGAAATGTGTCAGTCATTAAAGGAAATTGAGGGAACAAAGGGATGGTAAGGAGTGTTTTTACGAATGTTTTTAGGTGGGTGAGGGAAATTGGAAAATTAATTTAATTAATTAAATGAAATTCTGGTGCAACTAAGGGATCGAGTGACAAGTGTACGAGGGAGAATATTTCCTGGTAAAAAAAATTAATAAAGAGAATTTAACATGCAATTGGCAAGGGTCACTAAAAGAACTCTATAAAAATAATGGCAGGGAGGAGGAAGGGATCACGACTGGTATGCGTAAGGTTATGCTGCCGGATTTTTCTTGGTATGCGTAAGCTTATGCTGCGGGATTTTTCTTGACTGATTTTTCTTGTGGGAGTTGGGATACCCAGCCCAAATAAAGAGTGGTATCTCGACCTTGCGAGGCGAGATGGGAGCTAACTTATTCTCTGGTTTTGTGTGCGTGGCCCCTTTGCGGCTCGGGGGATCAAGGGGAAGAAGAGTACCCCTAGCATTGGCTGAGAGGTACCTGTGAGATCTCAGCGATTAGCAAGCGGGAGTGAGGAGGATCGTCGACGACCGAATATCGTCAACAAGTCCATCCACCAGTTACGGTATACATGTTCAAATTTCGCATTTGTAAAGTAGTTAAAATTTTGTATGTGGATTTATACGTAGATGGAAGTGGAAATCGTTTTCTGGTTATGTGTGTGAATTTAAGGGTTCCTCGCCCTTTTTATTTTGTTGCATGTACCTTCTGCCCAACTATGGATTGCGATCATCCTACATTCTGCACTTTTTGTTTTGAGATCTCTAAGATTGTTTGCCCCTTCCCCACCTTGGTCCTTGTAGTTTCCTGGTGTTTTCTAATTCAAGTGGCTCTGCGTTGCATGAAAATGAACTCATCCCTTTTCGTTTTTATCATCCAATCTCGTTTTTACATGGTAAATTTAATCATTTACCCAACATTTCATTTTTTTTCCTTCTCATAGGCATATACAGTAATTCGTTTTTGTATTTACCCAACCATTCGTTTTGAACATTGAAATTCATTTTTACGCAGCAATTATTTTACCCAACATTTTGTTTTTCTCACAACAATTCATTTTACCCCCAACATTTTCTTTTTTCCCAGCCCTTAGCTCCTAATTTTCCCATCTATACGATTTACTTCTGCGCTTTTTAACACAACCTTTAGCTCTTGAATCACCCTGCAACAAGAAAAACAACTTACCCTTATCACTCAGCCTTAGTAATATAAAATTATGTGTTGGGAGCCTTTAGCACTGCGCCTCCCCGCCTTTACCCATCGCTTGGTTGCAACACGCCTTACTGGATTTTTCTTTGGGCATGAACCACCTTCTTTCTTTGCAATTATTATTTATTACTCAGCGAGAATTCTTTTGGGAACGCCCAGCGATATCACTGCCTGGGAAACGATACCCCTTTAGCTCGGCGTTTTGGTCATTTCCCACCAGTAATTTTGTTGTTCCTTACCCAAAATAATCATCCCCCTCTAGTATGCCTCTGTCATGCGTTTTGTTGAGTTTTGAACCCATGGGCCCTCCCCACTTCTTGCACGCTGTTGGGTAGAACCTTGGACAACCTAGCATCCACTTCCCTCCTTCCTGTATGCTCATGGGATTTCCTAGAGAGCTCTCTCTCTGCTCACGTAGTCCATAGATGATTAGCGTAGTCTGGAGATTTTGTGCAGTTTGGATATAAACCCAGGATAATCGATAATCTGGAGGTGAAATTCTTCTTTATAGAGCCCTTTTACTTGAATTAATTTGGGAGATGGTCGCTTTAGTGGTAACTGTTTTCTTTTTCTTAATTTTGATTAATGTATGATAAAAATGGCTTCACGCAGGGATTGATTAAGCAAGGTACTTGAGTCTTTTGCGCCATTAATTGAGGCGATGTATGTTTTAATTGTGTTAAGAGATTCTCATGCACCTTGATTTGTGGTGTTGAAGTATGAATTAATTGATAATCAGACGTCTGTTAAGCCATGAAAATGAAGTTGAGGTTAAGTCTTGCGTCATTAAATTAATGTTGACATTATGAGTTATGTAGTTGTTTTACACTCGTGCACAACGATTATTAATGTAAGGAATGATTGTGGTAGAATTAGACTTCTTGCACCTATGGATTTTATGTATAAATGATGGTTTTAGTTTTCGGACTTCTTGCGCAAATGGATTGTATGTCATAAATGATAATTACATATTTTTGTATTTCTTGCGCCATTGGATTTATGTAATAAACGATGGTTTTAGTTTTTGGACTTCTTGCGCAAATGCATTTTATGGCATAAATGATAGTTGTAGATTTTAGACTTCTGCGCAATTGGATTTATGTAATAATTGAGGGTCTTAGACATTTGTCTTCTAGCGTGCAATGAAATTTATTATGATGGATGGATGTGTTTTGTGACTGGGCCTTGTGCCTCGAATAAATGAATGATTACCCTATGTGTTATGTGAACGATTACCCTTGCACCTTGATTTATTGATGTTTAGGATTGATGATTGATGTGATCGATGATCGTAGACTATGTTGATTTAGCTAGTTGCTTGGATTGATTTTGTTAGTGGCACGTAGACACCTCCTTGTTCCTCAGAATAGTCACCAACCCTAAGACCTTAAATGGTTAAAATCAATTGGAACCTGAGCTTGAGCATTGCTTATGTGTCCTGGAGGTCCTAACCTTGCAGGGTAGGTTGGGAGGGTAGTATATTATGTGATTCTTTTGATTATCTCTATGATCCTTTGATTCGCTATGTTATCATGTTATCTTGAGTTTATCTAATGATTATCATTATGAGATGAATTGAGCGATTTATGATTGGTGTTGTTTATGTGTCGTTATTAATGCAATGATGTTGGGTTTCTATTAATTAATGTGTTAATACGTCGATATGTGTGTCATGGTTCATGGTGATGATGTGTCAACATTGTGTCGTTATTGATTGTTGTGAATTAATATTGTTTCATTAATATATGTGAATGATGTGTTGATGATGTTGCTAATTATTGTGATGTTTTAATTTCCTACGCCAAAAAAAAAAAAAAATTGTTTGTTGTGTGACACTTGTCGATGTAACAGCGGGGATGTTACATCCATAGGGTAATGGTCTTCATGTATGGGATGATATTTTGTTTCTCCCTTCCTGCGTGCTCATCCAACCTGGAATATTTCTCTCCAGTCCACCTTTTATCATTTCCTTCCTTCGTGGTTCACCAAACCCTTTAAAATCGCGCTCCATTTCTTTTTAAAACTCCTCCTCGTCTCTTAAATGATTTGCCTTCACTCCAACAACGAGTTGTTACCCAAACCATCCCTCTATCTTCCAGCCCGCTTAAATTTCTTTTTGACCTCGAGTCACACTTTCTCCTTTAGTCGCAAGTTCTTTTACCTAACATTAGTTGTGACTCATCATGAATGCATGCCAGCGTGGAAAAATCAAATGTGTGCGGTCACATTGTTGCAAATGAAGAAACATCGTGACACTTGTAAAATTTCACTATACGCGGGAGTTTCAACATGAGTTTTAGCACGAGTTTTTTGCATGACACTTGTAAAATTTCACTATACGTGGCAGTTTCAGCACAAGTTTCAGCATGACAGTTGTAAAATTTCACTATACATGGCAGTTTCAACACGATTTTCAACACAAGTTTCAACATGAGTTTCAACACGAGTTTCAACATGACACTTGTAAAATTTCACTATACGTGGTAGTTTCAACATGAGTTTCAGCGTGAGTTTCAACACAAGTTTCAACATACACAAGAGTAGTTGCATGAGTAACAATAGCTTGAATTCATAGAAAACTTACTAAATAAAATAGACCACTAACAAAATTCTTATTTGACTTATTGTCTAATTTGCGAAATAGAAATATTTTTGGTTGATGCGGATTTCTCGAGCCCAAGGACACTCCTGCAATAGACACCCCTAGTAAGAAAAACATGAGCTCCATCTCATGTGCATATCACTATTGAAGTGAAGAGTTATTCACACGTGCTAACTGATCTTTAGTCACCCACGATGCATCCTCTTCCCCTTGATTCTTCCACTTGATCAAATATTCCATTTAGTCCTTCTGACGAGTCTTCTTACCAATTATGGTAGAAAGAATTTCTTCAATCTACCCCTCATATTTAATTGGTAGATGATGTTCCCATTCAGTGAGGATTCCTTCATATGATATTCTATCCCCTTCATGAAACTCACAGAGGTCAGCAACATTGAATGTAGGAGATATGTCAAACTTCTATGGAAGTTCCAACCGATAAGCATTATCAGAAATCTTTTTCAGAATTCTGCATGGACCTATCTTCTTGTGTTTGAGTTTATTATATGTGCCTTGAGGAAATTGCTCCTTCCTTAAGTGAGCCATGACCATCTCACCCTCTCGGAATACCTTCTGTCTTCTATGTTGATCTGCTCTTTATTTCTAACTGTCATTGTTGGTCTGCATTTTCTTCTTTACATGTTCTTGTAATTCATGCACACTGTCCACAAAATCATTCACATCAACACTCTTCTTTCCTTCCAAATCCGACAATGCAACCAAATCTACCACACCTTTTGGTGACCATCCATAAACAATCTGAAATGGACTCTTTCTTGTAGATTTGTTCAGCAAATCATTATATGTGAATTCAACTTGGGCTAATGCCAAATCCCATTTCCTAGGATTCTCTCCACTTAAACTTCTCAACAAATTTCCTAGACTCTTGTTCACTACTTCTGTCTGACCATCTGTTTGAGGATGATATGCCAAAATGTATAACAAATATGAGCCTAACTTTTTCCAGAGTGTCCTCCAAAAATGTCCAAGGAATCTAGTATCATGATATGAAGTAATGCTTCATGGTAGTCCATGCAATCTAACCACCTCTTGGAAGAAAAATGAATCTACCTCACTAGAGTCACTAATAGTTTTACATGCTATGAAGTGTGCCATTTTCAAAAATCTATCAACAACTACCTTTTCTTAATCATGCTTTCTCTGATTCATAGGAAATCTTAAAAAAAAATCCATATTGATATCCTCCCAAGGTCCTTTGGGTACTAGAAATGGAGTATAGAGTCATGTGTTATGACTTTTTCCTTTGGCTAGTTGACATATCATGTAACCTTCCACCAAATTTCGAACATCCTTGTTAAAGTTGGGCCAAAAGTACCTCTCCTTCACCAAGGCTACGGTTTTATCAACACCAAAATGTCCTCCTAAACCACCACTATGCAATTCTTTAATGAGATTCAGTCATATGGAACTTCTGGGAATACATAACTGCTAATTTTTAAACAAAACCCCCTCATGTATATGGTAGTCTAGATATGGTGTTCTCTCTAAACTCCAAGGCTCCTTACATGCCTTCCAAGATTATGAGAAATCTACATCTTCTTCATACAATGTCTTTAGATAGTTCAGGCTTACCACTTCTACCGACATGGTATTGAGTATTGTTGTCCTCCGACTTAATGCCTCAACTACCTTATTCGACTTCCCAGACCTATGTTTCAGCAAAAAAGAATAGCTTTGCAATAATTCCACCCATTTAGTATGATTTTGATTTAACTTACCTTGGTTGTTAATGTAATACTTGGCTTTTTGATCTGTGAACAAGAAAAAATCCTTTGACAATAGATAATGTCACCATTTCTTCAAATCTTGCACGATAGAATAAAATTCTTGATCATAAACATAGTACTTCTTTATGGAATATTTCAAATTATCATTGAAAAATGCAATGGGTCTACCTTATTGACTTAGAACTGCTCCAAATGTTGTTCCACTAGCGTCAGAATCAACCTGAAACACTTTATTAAAATCTAGTAATGCTAATATTGGTTGTGTTGTTGCTCTCTTCTTCAATTCTTCTAATGCCTTCTATGCTGCTATAGTCCACTGGAACACTCCTTTCTTCATACATTTTATAAGAGGCACACATATTTGGCTAAAGTTCCTAATGAATTTTTGGTAAAAGCCTTCCAATTCATGGAAACTCCTCACATCGAATGTCCATCTTCGTGTTGGCCATTCAATGATAACCTTCACTTTCTCAGGATCAATTTTTAGTCCTTCCTTTGAAACCACAAAACCCAGGTACACTAACTCTTGCTGCATGAATGTACACTTCTTCAGGTTTATCAATAATTTATCTTCCTTCAAGTGTTGTAGTATTGCTCTCACATGATCAACATGCTTTGTTCTTCTCCTGCTAAAAAACGATATATCATCCAAATATACAACCACAAACTTACCCAAAAATGGCTTCAAGACTTTGTTCATAAATCTCATGAACGTGTTGGGTGCATTAGTTAACATGAATGGCATTACCTGTTCATTAAGGTTGGTTGTCATTGATGTCAACCCTTGAAGAAAGCCCCATAGCACAAAGGTTTGGGTAATGGATCCAAGATTGTTTGATGTAAAGATGACTCATTATTGTTTTGTCATGGTTGATAAAAAGTAAATATGGATGAACTCCAAAGTAGCCCCCTTATGGTGAAATCCCTCATGGGAATACACTTTGCGGAATAAGAGAACCCATGCTTAATTCTGGAATAATGAGTTGAAGGACAGTGAATTTTTCAGGGAAACTATCCTAGATGGATAGTGCTTGTCATGCCATTTCCGGTGGTATGTGGAACGTCACATAACTCCTCACGGTTAGAGAGTTATGACCATATGAAGTTGGAGAACCCCTCATGACTTTTATAGAAGCCCCCAAGGGTCAAAGTGATTTGCAAAAGAATTTATTTTAAATGAAGAAGCCCTAAAATAAGGAAAGTGTAATGCTACATGAAGATATAAATAAGAGGCAAATCTCACTCATTAAGAATACACATGTGTTATAACCCTAAATTGCACCACACATGCTTACCTGGCATCAGGCCAACTCATATTTCTTCCTTGCCAAAGCCATGCTGAATAAACTCTTGAAAAACCTCTCAAATCAAGTAACCCGTTCCCTAACCCATTACTGGGTGTGTTGGAACGCTGGCAGGCCTTCTGCTGCACGCGTTGGAACGCTGGCTGGCCCACTATAGCCCGTGTTTACCTAACAAAGCACAAAATCAGGAAAGTTGCCAATGGAACGAAAAGCTTTGGGTCAGTTAACTGGAACTCCCAGCCATGCATGGCCAAGAGTTCGTCCAAAACCCTAGCTCCTTCTAGCCTATAAAAGAAGGGGTAGGGGTACTATTCAAAGGAGGAAAATCATAGCAAAGAAACTCTGCCCAATTGCCGAATCCGTTTTGTCCC
>ML777420.1:352736-365625 GCA_009831015.1 Picea engelmannii
GTTTTGTCCCAACCCTTTAGCCTTTCCTCAAGCTTTAGGAGAATTCAAGCAAAGCAGTTGGAGGACAAAGAAGAGGAGGAGCCCAGGATCAGGATCAAGGAATGGTGGCCGATCTCTATTATCATTGTAAGTTGATTCATCTTAAGATTAATAAAGAATACTTTTCCCGTCCCAATGCACGAGTCTTATATGTTTTATTCGATTTATGCTTAATCTCTAACCCTCTAGTAGAACAATAGCATGCATGCGTAGTTTTGTCTTGATTACAGGATCGCTTTTTGGAAGGAGCAGCATAAGCAAGGGGATAAAGCGCAACGGAGGATCTACACCAAACGTCGATAAGAAAGGTTAGTTGGTTCTTTCCATGTTTGCATGTGAAAAAGGGTTTTAGGTTTGGGGTAGAAGGTTAAAAGTAATTTCTTAAGGGTCATGATCTGCATGCAAGTTTAAGCCCTAGCTTGTTAGTCTGTAGGGTACAATTTCCCCACAACAACGTGTACATATTGTATATCTATTTTCTTGTGTAAATCTTCTTGTAAATACTTGTTGATACATCTGAAGTGGCGAACGTCTGAGGTAGCATGAAGGGTTGAGGGAAAAATTCTCGGATTCATAGAAAGCCCTATTTTATGAGGCATACGCGGGTTGTCTGTGTATAGGGTGCGTATACATTGAAGGTATACGTGGGATGGTTTTGTATAGGGTGAGTATGTACGTGAGTTGACTGTGTATAGGGTGAGTACATGTTGATAAATCCATGAAACTTGAGAAGATGAAGGTGCAGAGGTTCTAGATTTTGATATGAAGCTCCCAGGAAGGTCTAGAGTGCTCAGATACATCATATCCATCCATTAGTTCAAAAGGTATGTCTTATTTCTATGAATAGTTGGATTTTGATGTATGCATGAGGAATGGCAATGGAGATTTGAGGATTCTCCCTAGAGAAACTAGTGGCTACATGGGATCTTCTGTATAAGTCAGATCTATAGAAATACAATGCTGGTATATTTATCATTGATACTTCTTGTTGAGGCACATATTGTATTTCTTGGCATATGGATAAGAGTTTTTATGGTACATGGTTGAGATCTTGTATTTATTGATGTATTGAGAAATTGAATATAAGAAAGGGGTTGATGACTAAGATCATGTGAGGGATATTATACTTTTTCATGATTACACATACCTATATGGCACATGACTAGAGAGAGACATACTTTCCTTGAGTAGAGGTTATGTATGAGGATGCATGCAAAGGGTACAGTTACAGTCTAGATACAGTGACATGTTACAGATCTATCTAAAAGAAGTTACAGAGGGTCAAAAGTTTTCAAGTGAAAGGAAACCCTAGTTTCATAAGGCATACGTGGACTACATAACAGATAGGGTGTGTACATATGCGGGCTGCATCACTACAGGTCGTGTATCTATTGTATTTTTGTAGATACATGTTCAGTTTAGGTACGGTTTGATTACAGGGCAGTTGTACAGATTGGATATAGGGCAGTGGTACAGGTTGATACAGTTGTACAACAGTATATCTCACAGTGACAGGTTGACAGTGGTTCCATCATTCTACTTCTACTTCAGGGCGGTTGGGCGGGGCAAGGATAGGTGGTTGTAGCTGGAGAACATATGGGGTTGTAGCCTCCTTCTAGTTGTAGCTAGAAAATTGGGGAGTTGGAGCTTCCCTCAAGTTGTAGCGTGGAAAACCAGGGTGTTGGAGCCTCCTTCCAGTTGTAGCTGGAAAACAAAGGAAGTTGGTGCTTCCAATGAATGTAATTCTTCAAGACATATAAGAAAAATAATTTTGTGGTTTTCTCCCGATTTGGGTTTCCATGTAAAACACTGGTGTACTGTGTATGTGTGTGATTGTTTATTTCTTATTGCTCATTATTGGTGTACTGTGTATGTGTGTGAATAATTCCAAAGACAAAAATGCACTTTTGAATGGTCTCCGTGATACGGTATTCACCAAAGTTTCACATTGTAAATCTTCTAAAGAGATTTGGGACAAGCTTCGAAATATTTATGAAGGAGATTCAAAATTCAAAGCAGCAAAGCTTCAAACTTACAGAGGTTAGTTCGAACAACTAAAAATGAAGGAAGATGAAGATATTACAACCTACTTCTTACGAGTCGATGAAACAATGAATGCAATCATAGGATTGGGAGAAGAAATCAAAGAATCTATAATTGTTCAAAAGGTACTAAGATCTCTTCCTATGAGATTCAACTCTAAGATATCAGTACTAGAAGAAAGATCGGATCTAAACTCAATAAGCATGGACGAACTGCATGGAATCTTCACAACATATGAGATGAGAACTGAACAGGAAAATCCAGATGTAAAAGAAGCAGCCTTTAAAGCATCCAAAAGATCAAAGCAAAAGAAAAAGGAACAAGAAGAATATAGCAGCAACAACGACGTCTCAAAAGACGATGAAGAAGTGGCCAATTTCGTCAAAAGACTAAACAAGGGAACCAACGATAGGTATAGAGGTAAGCTTCCTTTAATTTTTTTTAATTGTGATGGTATTGGTCATTTTTCTAACAAATGTCCTCATAAGAAAAGGAGAAATGATGAAGGTTACTCAAAAGGCAAACAAACATATAAAGACAAAATAAATACAAAGAAAGTTTTCAAGAAAATCTTATGCACCAAAGAAGACATCTCATCATCAGATGAAGATAAATTTAGTGACAGTGAGACATGAAGAGTTCTATTCATGGCAGTAGAAGACTCTGATGAATAAGACTCCGAAAAAGAATATGAAGAAGCCAAAGAAGAATATGAAGAAATCAACGAAGAAATTGAAGAGGCAGAAGTTGATTTTCAAGAATAATTAATGTGTTCCATAGAAGTTATCAGAAGAGAAAAGAAGAAAAAAAAGAAACTACAAGCATAACTAGATAAGAAAGAAGGTACTCAAGAACTAGAACAAATGATCACAAAATTGAAGGTTCAAATAGAAGAAGATAAAAGAATTTAAGAAGCACTCAAGGAACAGCTAGAAGAAAACATAACTAGATAAGAAAGAAGGTACTCAAGAACTAGAACAAATGATCACAAAATTGAAAGTTCAAATAGAAGAAGATAAAAGAATTTAAGAAGCACTCAAGGAACAGCTAGAAGAAAATGACAAGATCATTGGAAACTTGGAAGAAGAGATTGTCACACTAAGAAATGATATTCAAAAGAAAAATATGCAGAATAGCTCAAAAGTTCTGGATGACGTTATCAGCAGTAAAAAATCTCATCTTGACAAGTTCGGACTTGGATACAATCAGACAGAAAAGGGATCAAGATCCAAAACAATAGAACAAGAAACAAATCCAAAAATCTATGCAGAAACAATCAAAGGGGATAAGAAGATATACAAGGAAGATTACAGGGACACTCCTCCACCGAGAAGATTCAGATTTCAGAATCAACAACAAATAGACAAGTCTCCAGAAGAAGAAGGATTCATAAGAGCACCTCCTTTCAAAAGATCTTCAACTACCAGGTATCAGACTATATTTTTTGGTTTATGTTATGAATGTAATAATTTTGGACATAAAGCTGTAAATTGTAGAGCTAACAACAGGAACAATAACTACTTTGAGAGCCATACACAAAGGGGTTATTCAAGAAGACCTAGTGAAACACAAAGAAGAAGTTACAACATGTTTGAATCTTTGAGCACTGAAGTGGAATGTTACAAATGAAACAATTTTGGACACATGGCCAAAGATTGAAGAATGACAATCCCTCCTAAAGAAACTCAACAGAATCACAAACAGGAACCTCAGAAAAAGACATGGATAAGAAAGCAAGATCAATATAGCAATGAAGAATGCACAGTCACTCTACAAGCCAAACAAAAGAAACGTGGTTGGTATGTTGATAGTGGATGTTCAAAACACATGACAGGTGATAGAGACAAGTTTATTACATTACAAAAGGAAAGAGATGGATCAGTCTCCTTCAAAAATCATGATTCAGCCAAAATCATTGGAATAGGCACAGTCTGAATTGAGAACAAGAATGAAAAGGAAGAAAACGTTCTACTAGTGGAAGATATGAAACATAATCTTTTAAGTGTGATTCAAATGTGTGACCAAGGTCATAAAGTTACTTTCGATTCAAAAAAATGTGATATAAAAAAAGAAGGTTCAGGGAAATTGGTCGCTATAGTTGCAAGAACTTCAAGCAACATATATGTGTTAAGCAGAATTGGAAATGAAAAGTGTTGTCTAGGTGTTATAACCCTAAATTGCACCACACATGCTTACTTGGCATCAGGCAAACTCATATCCCTTATTTGCCAAAAAACTACTGAACAACTCTTCTAAAAACTCCATTTTTAAAAATAAAACGCTAGCAGGCCCACTACAGCCCGCATGTATCCAAAAGAAAACGCTAGCAGGCCCACTACAACCCGCATTTACCTTCAGAATCACAAAAAACGGAAAGTTGTCGACGGGACAAAAAGCTATGGGTCAGTTAACCGAAACTCCCGGCCATGCATGGCCGAGAGTTCGTCCAAAACCCTAGCTCATTCTAGCCTATAAAAGAAGGGGTAGGGGTACTATTTTAAAGAGGAAAATTATAACGAAGAAACTTTGCCCATTCGCCAAGCCAATTTGTCCCAACCCTTTAGCCTTTCCTCAAGCCTAAGGAGAATTAACGCAAAGCAGTTGAAGGACAAAGAAGAGGAGGAGCCCAGGATCAGGATCAAGGAGCGGTGGCCGGTCTTGACTTCTATTGTAAGTTGATTCATTGTGAAGCTAATAAAAGAATACTTTTCCCGTCCCAATGCATGAGTTATATGTGGTTTGTGTAATTTAAGCTTAATTTCTAACCCTCAAGTAGAAAAGTAGCATGCATGCATAGTGTTTTGTCTTGATTGCAGGTTAACTTTGGAAGGAGCCACACGAGCAAGTAGTCAAGAGTGCAACGGAGGATCTACACCAAACATCAGTAAAAAGGTTAGTAGTTCATTTCCATGCATGTATCGTAAAAAGGGGTTTAAAGTTTTGGGTGGTAGGTTAAAAGGTCATTTCTTGAAGTTTGACATCTGCATGCAAGCCTAGCCCTAACGTGTTAGTCCGTAGGGTATTATTTCCCAACAACAAAATTGGCGACTCCACTAGGGAATTATACTCTTTAGGGTTTCCGAGTTTGGTTGAGTATTTGGGTAGTTTAAGAGATTAAATTTTCTGTTTCTTTGCTTGTTGTTTTTCTGCAAGGCCTGAGCCAGTAGGGAACCTGGTTCTTTATACCAGTTTTCCCTTACTGTTGCTTGACGGAAATTTTCTAGACACACAGAGGTACCCGCGGCCTGCAGAAGGCCTGCACGCGGGTGCCCGCGCCCTAACCTTCTACAGCCTGCGTTTGAACGCTTGCTGTAAGGGTTTTAGTAGCGTGTAGGACTCCGAAAGATTGAGAGGCAGTGCTCCTCTTCTCTGTCAGAATTTTACATATCAGGGGGCTTTCTGGATCCTGTTTGAGTCTTGCTGGTTCACAGTCTTGTCTCAGTTTGCTTTATTACGTTTTGTTGTTTTTTGCAATTATTTTTCTTTTCTGTTAAGAAGAAGCATCCAAGCCTTCAAGAGACCCTGGTTGTCAATACCAGAGGCCTTTTCCAGGTTTGGGCTGCCTGTGTTTTGTTTTGTCTTAGAGTTCATACATACACGCGGCCTGTTCAAGTATAGCCCGCGGGTACCCGCGCTCTGTTGTAGATCAGCACACGTTTGCACACGTGTTGTTTAAGTGACAGTCACGGGCTTGATAGGTTGCTTTTCAATCAAGGTGGGGAAATCATCCCTTCCTGTGGTGAGAAGTGTTCCTCTCAGGTGTTTGAGTCTAGGGTTGCACAGTCAGTAGGTTAGGGCCTCTTACCCTTAGCCTGTTTTTTCTTAGTTGATATTTGATAGAAAGATAAAAAGGAAAAATTTTGTTTTATGGTTTTTAGACAAGCATAGGAGTCTGTGCCTTCTTGATTGCCATTGCGTATCTTTGCTTTGATTCCTTGTGGTCTGCGTTTTAAGCCAGAATTTTGTTTTGTTTTCTTGGTTTTGTGCTTGTCGACATTTTCCCTTTGTTGCTTCATTCCAGCACTCAAATAAAAAAAAAATATCTCTTTTTCATTTTCTTCGTTGTTTGAAGATTGTGTTTTTGCATCAATAGCTAGGAAGAAGTCTTTTGTTCATAAGTTTTTGCAGTGCATCTTGAGTATAAGTAGCTCGTAGTCAAGCGAAATTCCTTTATGTTTTCTGCATGAAATCTTAGAAAAATTGAAAAGAAAAGAAGTCTTTCTTGCGTAAAAAGTTGTTGATTTTTGCATTTAGTAAAAGCATTTTGTTTCCAGCATTTTTTCATTTGTTTTTTCTTTGAGTCTTTACACATATTTAGTTTCACCTTCATACCTTGTGACGTAAAAAAACCCATAAAAGAAACGCTAATTAAAATCTATTAGACTTTTTGTTTGTAGGGTTCATACACTAGTTCAGGACTAGGGCCTTGGATTAGGTTGGAGAGGAAACTCTCCAAGGCCACTCAAAACCAAACATTGGAGTCTATGATAGGGAGTGTAGAAGTCTAGTTTCATGGAAGTTATCCGAGACCCCCCTCTAACATAGGGGCTAAACACAAGGTCGTGTAAGGAAAGGTAGCAGAGATAACCCCTCCAAATTCGGACCGAGCGTAATGGAGAACACATATCAAGGATTTGTCTTGGGATTCCGTCGTTTGCATTTGCCACAGGGCTTGGTGGGTCTTGAATCTGTTCGAGGTCCTCAGTTTTCTTCCGGACCATTTGCTCTCGATACCCTTGACAGGTTTCGAGCTTGATACCCTGCTCATTGTGGTCTACCTGACTATCGACTGTACCCGCCTGGTGACTATTCGCGTGCTGGAAAACTAGTTGCCAATCTTTCATAGGGACATACACCGGTGACTGCGGGGGTATACCGCGGTACCTAGGACAGACATTGGGCCATGCTTTGCAGAGTATACCTGGAGGGTGCTTCCATTTTCGAGTTGCACTTGCACTGGTAAGTTTCTCTAGTGTTGGTTGTTGTAACTGTTCTTCAAAATAGTTAGTGGTTACTTGTCTTATCTTCTAGGGGCTTCCTTTTTAGTGCATGTTACTGTTTGAACGTGTAGAATACCTTAGTGTGTCTAGGATCTTCTCACACAGTGGAGGATCCTGAGCTCCGTCGGTCACGAAGGATTTTGGGCCTGCCGCCAGTTATACTGGAGCCACCCCCGCCACCATTGAGGCGGAAGCTAGACCAAAAAGGGTCTTTTGAAGCAACCGGGTTGCAAACCATTGTGCCCGAACAACTCCCAGAGGAATCAACAGCCAATCTTGGTTCGGTTGAAACCCCAACCACGGATACTTGGCCATCGGTCAGTGTACCAATCCAATTTTACAAATGCCTGTCAGTGCCTCACACAGCTATGGAAATAAATGCTGTTACTTCCTCTAGGAATTCTTCCATTCCCATCACCGTTTCTACCACAAGAGAATCATCTCCTAAATTTCCCTTGTCGGTGGTCCGGGCCACCATGGTCTCGGCCGCAACTACGTCGCACAGTGGACCGACCCCATCTATCGCGGCGGCCACACCTCCCTTTACACCTAGTGCGACCGGCCCTCCGTTTTCATACAGTATGCCTAGTTCAGGCACAAGTCCTGCACTCACTCACTCCACTTTACAGACTTTGGGTCTGGGGGCAGGGAGCTCTAATGCTCCTCTGCAAGGTCAACTTGGGGGCATTCCTGTCCCTTTTAATGCTTTTCCTTACGCTGGAGGTCATATCTCTCCTTCGTCCCCTTCGCTTGGTGGTCTGCATCAGCAGTCCACCGGGCAGCCTACACACACGAGTTCATTTGGAGCCAGGAGTCAAGGAACACCTGCACAAACTATGCCGCTAGGTTCATCGCCATTTGTTTGGAACGGGACGTTTGGTAACAACACTTTCGCATCCACTGCTTTCCCATCTGGGGGCACTCCCATTTTTGGACAGTCTACTCCAATGCAGGGTACTATTCCTGCACCGGGGGAACATATAGCAGGACTTTGGAACTCAGGTCAAGGATCTGTTCCTTCCTCTGGAACGTCGTTCTGGGGTAATTCTTTCCACAGTCAATGGAACCCTGGATAGACTTCTATGCCTCTCCCATCAGGACCGGCATGGGGTAATCCTTCCCAAAGTCCGTCAAACACGATGAATGCCCAACATCCTATGTCCTTTATGGGGAATCAGCCAATGATGTCTCCACAGATGCAAAATCCTTACGCTGGTCAGGGCCATGGTTTCTACCAGAATCCAGACCAGCAGCCAAACTTTTTCTGGCAACCTGGTGCCAGCCAAACTCCAGGACCCCTTTTTCCAGGCTATCAGTAGCAACCCAAACTACCATTCCTGGCAATGTTACACTTGCCCGATTTGACAAGGTTGTTAAATGATCCTATCTGTCACGATCCACGTTGGCCTCCTATGCCAATGAAGTTGCCTTCGGACATTCCAAAGTTCGAGGCCAAGCCTAATGAAGATCCATGTGATCACGTGACTACTTTCCATCTTTGGTGTTCATCTAACTCATTGAAAGATGACTCCGTCCAGTTGCGATTGTTTCAACGCACTCTTATCAGGAGTGTCACAAAATGGTACATCGAGCTTGATTGCTCACGATATTCTTCTTTTGGAAAACTGGCGATGGCCTTCCTAAACCATTTCCAGTTACCTGTGAGATACGACGCTGGCACAGAGCTACTTGCTAATTTTGAATAGACGACAACGGACCATATCTCTGATCATATCAAGGAATGGAGACGTCAAAAGAGTCTAATCAAAGTACCAGTCCCACCAACATTCCTTCTTGAGTGGTTCCTTAAGTCTTTAGTACTACAATTATCCAAAGACGTCATGACTTCAGGAGTTTTCTCTGAAGAAGATTCCATCATGAGGGCTCAACGGTTTGATCTTATCTATTCTCAGTTTGATTTATTGTACAACATCCTGCCGGATGCACCACGATCAATAATGGATAAAAATAGACAGAGAGTTGGACCACATGCCGATGGTATTGTTGGTTCAGCACAAACTAAACCAGCTGAGAAATTGACAAAACAATTGCAACAGTTATCTATACAACACTCAGCGGCCAGCCAGACTACTGCTTTGGCTGCTCCTCCTACCCAAACGTCGGAAGTACACTCTGTGCAGACGACTAACCCCAAGGCCACCCAGCAGCCTGAAGGGAAGAAAAAACAACGCAAAAAGGGTAAGGGGGATAAAAAACCCACTGAGAATGCTGGCGAGGGCACCACAGAAAAACTGAAGGCGAGGTATCCATGCAATTTATGTGCAGAAGACCACCCGACCCATCTATGCCCTCGACTTGCAGAGGCCCAGAAGTTTGTCACATAGCAACAACAAGCTGTGTTGACTAATCCCTTTCAGCATGGGCAAAATTTAAC
Organism: Picea engelmannii; assembly: GCA_009831015.1. NCBI lineage: Eukaryota > Viridiplantae > Streptophyta > Pinopsida > Pinales > Pinaceae > Picea > Picea engelmannii. The sequence goes on from ML777420.1 coordinate 362,214, forward strand.
TCAAGCCTCTACAAGTGCCGAAGGGGGCAACCAAGAAACCTGCCCTCCCCCAAAAATTTCCCCATCCGCAAACGTATATATGGTTAGGGGTGATGCTTTAATAACAACTCGAGCACACGACTATAGTAAACCAAGCGCCTCTGAGAAGGGAAAAGAAGATGAGATCCCATGTCTTCCTCTATAGATCGAGAAGACGTTGGGTGAAACAATGACACACATTGCAAAGGGTGCATTTAAGAAAGCTTCTCACAACCCAAAAGCAAGGGCCGCCTAGAATTACTCTGTGGTGGAAGATTTATCACAAACCCCTTGTGCGATGTCCGCTTTGGAGGTCCTCCAAAGCTTCCCTTCTTAGAGGAAAGCCTTGTTGACTGCTTTAGGCTCTACTGAGACTTGTAACCCGAGTACCATCATGCTAGATACGATCGACTTAAAACCTCGTCTGCCTTACCACATCGTGTTTCAAATAGTAGTGGCTCATCCCACGAAAATTTTTACACAGAATATCTTCCGCACGGTGGTCGACGAGGGCGCTTCGACTTGTGTTATGTCATTAGCATGTTGGAATGCCATTGGTCAGCCCGCTGTGTCTCCATCACCTACTCTCCTCACTGCGTTCGACGGTCATTCTTTTCGACCACATGGCATCGTTCCTTCTTTCCCTGTGCAGTTAGGAGGGAAGGCTGTGTGCGTCGAAGTAGAGGTAGTTGATGCTCCCCTCAACTATAACCTCTTGTTAGGTCGGAGTTGGACCTATGCTATGCAAGCTGTGGTTGCTACAATTTTCCGAGTCTTGTTGTTTCCACACGAGGTTCGGATAGTGACCATAGATCAATTGTCCTTCTCTAGGCCTGACCCATCTTTGGGGGCATCCACGGTTCCCATGATTGATAATCCTCAGCCCAGTGTCATTAACGTAGGAGTTGGTTTGTGCCCATCCTTGATGGGTACCTTCGATTACCCACCTCCTCATGACGATGTCAAGTTTATATCTAATCACCACAAGGCTGAGATTTTTCACATTTCGTCATTCCGCACGACTTACTTTGAGGATCCGTGGATTCTTCCTTCCCCATCAGCCACGATGGATGAGACAGGGCACTCCGGCATGTCCATGTCCTTGTCGGTCGCTGAGGTAGCGTACTCTTTAGTCCAGCAAGCTTCAGCTAACCCCGATCCGACTCCCGCACAAGAGTTGGATCCACTTCTAGAGCCTATTTGGGCTTAGGGTTCTCTTGCTACCACCGATTCATTAGACTTAGTCTTGCCTTCTGACGAAGCAGTAATCGAAGCAATGACTAGTTCAAAAAAACCTTGGGAAGATCTTCATCACAGATCATATTTCCTCCCAGAGTTAAGTCGAATCGAGGCAGGAGAATTCACTATCACCATGACGAGAGATCAGCCATGTCCTATTCATCTCTTAGCTACACAGGAAATTTATGCTGAGTGGAATATGGAGACTATCGCTGAAACTATACCTATCAATATCTCCCGAAAACCTGGCGTCGTGGAGAATGTCTTCGTCGGAGCGGATTTCTCCCCCGAAGAGATTCAAATTTATATGGATCTTTTCAAAGAATTCTGCGACGTTTTTTCCTGGTATTACAAAGAGATACTTGACATCGACCCACAAAGTGTCGATCATGAGCTAACTTTGTTGTTTTTCAAGCTCACTTTGAGATCCGAAAGCAACATCCGGCGAGACTATATTTATGATTTTCGATCTCATCTGGATTAACTGAGAAAAGTAACCATTATGGAGTCTTCTTTAAGCCCTTTTTGGACTCCTTAAAGATGAAAAGATTTCTGAGTGACCTTGTTTCTTCACACTCGTTAAATTGGTCTAGAAGAACGTTCCTTAAACGGGTCTCCTTTTAAGCCCTTTTCAGACCCTCTAAAAATGAAAAGATTGTCGAGCGATCTTGTGACCTTTCACGCTCGTTAAACTGAAATTTGAAGTCATGTCTGTCCGGCGGTAGTTTACCCCTTTTTCGGTCTGGACGGTCAACTATACGAACAAAGGAATACTCTATGGAATTCCCATTCTTTAGAAGAGTATCCTCAGGTATAATTTTATCCCTTTTTCGGGCCTGAGGGACTAAATTTACGAAAAAGACACCCCCCCGGAGTCCATAGTTAAGCTCTTTTCAGACTCCCTAAAATTGAAAAGATTGTCGAGTGACCTTATTCTTTCACACTTGTTAAAATGGTCCATAAGAAAATTCCTAACGGAGTCCATAGTTAAGCTTTTTTCAGACTCCTTAAAAGTGAAAAAATCGCCGAGTGATCTTGTCCTTGTCACACTCGTTAAAATGTTTTGAATTGACATCTAATCGGTGCTAGTTTATCCCTTTTTCGAACCGATTAGACTATTGACGAAAAAGGTACCCCAATGGAGTTTCCTTTTATGCTTTTTCAGACTCTCTAAATATGAAAAACCATCGAGCTTCCCTTCTCTGGGCTCGTTAAACTTACATCGAAGGACGTTACCATTGTGTGTTCTATCAACCGCATTTGAATACCTTACTCATCATCCTTGTGACAGTTTGTGTCTGCATCTTAACACCTTTGGCCATCGGAGGATTTTTCCCGAGTATCATTTCCCTAGAACATCAGTCTTGTCCTTGTGCCTTGAGCTTGTATGTTTTCAGTACTCATTCCTCTATTGTAACGTAATATTCCTTTATCATCAAAAAGACCAAAAAAAAAAAAAAAAAATCAAATATACCCCAAAAAGAGGATGGGAAAAGTATTTTCTTTATTGGCAGCATAATGAGTCGCCCTTGGATGAAGCACATCTGTCTGTTTGATCATCAGACTATGGGATGTAGTACAACCTTAGGAAGCTTTTTCTCGCTATATAGAGTTGTGTCCTCTACCATTTGGTTACTCTTCAAAACATATGGAGAGTTTGCGTTGCCTCTTGCTTCGTAGACTTATGATTAACAGATATGCTGCCTAAGTCTTATCACTTGTCGTGTTATTGTCCAAGGGAAGTTTGTCACTAAGCCTGAGTCGGCCCCTCTGCAATATGTCTCTTGTCCGCATACCCGGCCATCCTGAACATCTAATCAAGTCCTTGTTCGAAATCACTGAAGCCTTCAGTCCGATCATCAAGATTATCAAGTCCATAACCGACGAGTCGTCGAAGACCTCTGGGTAGTGCAGTCGTACACTCATATTACACTCCTACCCAAGTTTTATAAGACTTTGAAGTTGTTGCTCGAGCTCTGAAGTACAGCCATCAGGCCGAATCAACTTCTGGGAGATGGATACTCTATATGTATATCTTTCTGATTTCGAGATGTAGCTCCGCTGTGTATTGTTCGCGGCTACTCTTTATAGTTATTTGACATGGATCTACAGTGTATTTGATTGGTAGCCATGGTTCTATTTTATCCCGAGCATG
>ML777420.1:365675-388708 GCA_009831015.1 Picea engelmannii
GTTATAACCCTAAATTTCACCACACATGCTTACCTGGCATCAGGCCAACTCATATCCCTTCTTTGCCAAAAAACTACTGAACAACTCTTCTAAAAACTCCATTTTTAAAAAGAAAACGCTAGCAGGCCCACTACAGCCCGCGTGTATCCAAAAGAAAACGCTAGCAGGCCCACTACAGCCCGCGTTTACCTTCAGAATCACAAAAAATGGAAATTTGTCGACGGGACAAAAAGCTATGCGTCAGTTAACTGAAACTCTCGGCCATGCATGGATGAGAGTTCGTCCAAAACCCTAGCTCCTTCTAGCCTATAAAAGAAGGGGTAGGGGTACTTTTTGAAAGAGGAAAATTATAGCGAAGAAACTCTGCCCATTCGCCAAGCCAATTTGTCCCAACCCTTTAGCCTTTCCTCAAGCCTAGGGAGAATTAACGCAAAGCAGTTGGAGGACAAAGAAGAGGAGGAGCCCAGGATTAGGATCAAGGAGCGGTGGCCGGTCTCGACTTCTATTGTAAGTTGATTCATTGTGAAGATAATAAAATAATACTTTTCCCATCCCAATGCATGAGTTATATGTGGTTTGTGTAATTTATGATTAATTTCTAACCCTCAAGTAGAAAATTAGCATGCATGCGTAGTTTTTTGTCTTGATTGCAGGTTAACTTTGGAAGGAGCCGCACGAGCAAGCAGTCAAGAGCGCAACGGAGGATCTACACCAAACATCAGTAAAAAGGTTAATAGTTCCTTTCCATGCATGTATCGTAAAAAGGGGTTTAAAGTTTTGGGTGGTAGGTTAAAAGGTCATTTCTTGAAGGTCGACATCTGCATGCAAGCCTAGCCCTAGCTTGTTAGTTCGTAGGGTATTATTTCCCAACAACACTAGGAAAGGAAGATGAAATTTGGCTATGGAACAGAAGAATGAGTCACATGCATTTTGATAACCTTGTCAAAGTTAGCAAAAGAGAAGCAGTCAGAGAAATGCCCCAGATCACGAAACCAACCAACACTCTATGCAAGCATTGCCAACAAGGAAAGCAAACAAAGATCAGGTTCAAATCAAAGGAATATTCAACAAAAAGACCACTGGAAATTGTGCATACTGATATAGTTGGACCAACTACAATAAAGGCTTAAAAGGTGAGAGATACTTTATGTTATTAGTTGACGATTATACAAGAATGACTGTAGTTTGTTTTCTCAAGAACAAGTCAAAAGCTTTTGAAAACTTCAAGATCTACAAGGAAATGGTTGAAAATGAGATGGATTCAAGAATCAAATGCTTAAGATCGGATAATGGAGGATAATTCACCTCAAAGGAATTTATGGACTACTACAGCGATCATGGAATAAAAGGGCAATTCTCCGTCGCTAGGACACCTCAACAGAATGGAGTTGTTGAAAGAAAGAACAGGACCATACAAGAAATGGCTCGAACAATGATAATGGATTCAAAGTTGACAGATATGTTTTGGACACAGGCAGTGCATAGTGCATACAACATTTCACATTCAAAATAGGGTAATGCTCAGAAACAACACCAACAAAACTCCTTACAAGCTATGGAAAGGAAGACCATCAAATGTGAAGAACTTCAGAGTTTTTGGAAGCAAATGCTATATCAAAAGAGAAGATGGCAGAATGGGAAAGTTTGACTCTCGTGTGGACAAAGGAGTACTTGTTGGTTACTCAAGTACAAGGAAAGCATACAAGTGTTATAATCTAAGATTGAACAAAATTGTGGAAAGCATCACCGTAACAATTGATGAAACAGGGATACCAGAATCAAAGGAAGAAAATGGATCAATGAAACAACCTTTAGAAGAAGAAGCAGAAGATGAAAAAGAAGTAGAAGAGGAATATGAAGAGGATCCGACAGAAGCGGAAGAGCAAGTTCAACAAGTATCTCCAAAGACGTCCAGTAAACAAGTACAGAAGAATCATCCTTCAGATCAGATTATCGGGAACAAAGATGCAGGAGTTGAGACTAGAAGAAGAATCCATTCACCAGAACAAACACACCTATCACTCTTATCTACAATTGAACCAAACGTTTTTTAAGAAGCCAACAATGATGAATTTTGGAATAAGGCCATGGATGAAGAATTGGATCAAATAGAGAAAAATGACACTTGGGAATTGGTTCCAAGAGCAAAGAATAAGAATGTGATCGGCACAAAATGGGTTTTCAGGAATAAATTGAATGAATATGGACAGGTTACAAGGAACAAATCTGGATTGGTATGTAAAGGATATGCACAGATTGAAGGAATCAACTTTGAAGAGACATTTACCCCAGTTGCCAGAATGGAAGCAATCTGTTTGCTTTTAGCTTATGCATGCTCCAAAAATGTTAAATTATATCAGATGGATGTAAAATCATCTTTTCTAAATGGGGAACTTGAAGAAGAAGTCTACATTGAACAACCAGAAGGATTTTAGTTGTTAGAGAACATAGATTACGTGTGTAAATTAAAGAAGGCCATGTATAGTCTAAAATAGGCTCCTAGAGCATGGTACTCTAGACTGGATAAGTATTTGCAACATGCAGACAACAAAGATTAAATTTTTATTGATTGAATAAGAATGCGTGAGGAGGAATGGAACAGCCATAGACCCTAACATAGGAAAATTTTTCCTCAATAAACCAGTCGGCAACAGATTTAAGACTATCTATGACTGCATTAGAAATGTGAGGGGGTTCACATCCAAAAAATAATTTGTGCATAGGAATAATGACAAAATGACAAACTTCGTAAAATGCTTCTTTAGCATTTTCTTCCCAGAGGGTTGAGTGGTATTTATGAACAGGCTCTGGGCAGAAAACACTCCAACTCCAATTCGTTAATGGAAATGGGGTCATAAAACAGATGGCATCCATAATATATGCAGACATATAAAAAGAAACTAGTTGTCCCTTTGACTTGGCTGCTTTATAATTTAAAATTTCTTGCGTCAGGTTATTCGATAAAAATTTATGCCAGTTAAAACCATTTCCATTTGAGACTTCTTCTAAGAAGGGTACCCAGTCTGCATGAAAGTGACAGGGATCTTTTCTCCCGAAAAGTCTGCATAACATCATGGCTACATAAACCATATATTCGTTTAAGGAAGTTGTAGCATAAATCCCATGAGAATCAGCCCTAAACTTTGCTTCATACCTCACCCATCCTTTAATCATGTCGGGGTATGTCTGGTCTGCCTCAATACATTCTTTTGTCTGAAATTCAGCTAAAAATTCAGCATTAAAGGTGTGTTTATAATTCGGTGATAGTTTATACATTACTTGAATGTGCTCAGGCCAAAATGAGCTGACGATAGCTCCTTTCTCATTCTAAATACTCCTTGTTGGGATATCTACCTTATCCAGAGCCCAGCCGACCATATCAGTATATGCCACCAGACTCAGACGCGCAACAACCTTATGAAGTTCAGACTCAGCAATGTCCTGTAGATGATTTTCAGAATCAGGGTCTGCATACTTTAACTCATCCTCCAGCAATTCAAAGATTTGAGCCCAGGCTTTGATGGAGTGTATGGCGTGTGGAGTAGTATCTGAGATAATATCACCTTCCTGTAATTCTTCATTTTTCTTCGGTGCTTTTTTAGGTGCCATAGCTCTGCATTTGACTTGAGAACCTGTCACAGAAAGTGGATGGATAAGCTCAGCTTTAAAATGAAAATACAGACGTTTCGAACGTTTACTTTGAATATATTATAAAAATAATGAGATCTGTACATCTGTCATGAATTTAAAGCTCTTAATGCAAAAAATGTTTTCGGAGATATGCATTTAATGTCCGTACTTAGGCGTTCTTGGCATTTTCAAATAAAAAGAGAAACTTACTTAATCGGACAACGACGCATTAATGAACACTCAAAGAAAGATTAACTTTAAACCTATTTTGGAAGGAGGATTTATTAGTGTTAATTATGAATTAAATCTGAAAACATCACTTTGCGGGGTTTCAGAAGTCTTGATGTCGAAAGGTATGTCATCGGAAAAGCCCGATCACCGAAATTGCGAAATTGTGAAATAGCGATGTTTTATTTAAGATTTAAACATTTTTAGCATGTTAATTAATCGAGATTAGGCCCTTTCGAGATTTCGGGAAATACGATGACATGAGACGTGCTCTCATGGAATCACGAATCCCGAAATTGCGAAATCACGATGGCTTGTTTCTTTTTCAAAATAGGTTTTAACTTATCTTAATTAAATGAATAATCATGATTAGGTCCAAAACATCATTAGTTTAATCTATCGGGATTTCAGAAATCGGGGTTTCGGGAAACATGATGACAAGAGACGTGCTCTTATAGAACCGTGAATCCCAAAATCGCGACGTAATTATATTAATTTTAAACCTTTCTTATAAGAGGTTAAACTAATTCATTTTAATTAAGATTTAAACGTATCGGGGAATCAGGAATCGAGGTTTCGTGATTCAATTTATGTCAATCATCTGTTTGCGAAAAACCCCGAATTCTGATTTCTTTAAATTTTAAATTTAAAGAAAAATCACAAAATTTAAAATTACAATACGTTTTAAATAACTTTTTCAAAGGGCGCTGGAAAATTTATATTTTTGTAAACTTTTTCCGTTCGTTGTCTGCACTTCCTGCATCAGAAAAGGAAGTGCAGACAACAACCTTTACATCAAGGTAAGTCAAGGTAATATTTTATTAATTGAAGGTTATGTTGATGATATTATTTTTGGTAGTGATGATGACAGGTTAAGCCATAAATTTGCAAAAGATATGAAAAATGAATTTGAAATGTCGTTACTTGGAGAACTATCCTTCTTTCTGGGACTTCAGATATGTCAAAGCAACCAAAGAATTTTTATTTCTCAAACCAAGTATATCAGAGAAGTGCTAAAGAGGTTCGGAATGGAAGATTGCAAACCAGTTATCACTCCCATGCAAACCAGTTGCAAGTTGAGCAAAGATGCTGATTTGAATTCTACAGATAAGAGGCAATACAGGTCAATGATTGGCAACCTACTATATGTGATAGCATTCAGAACAAATGTGATGCTGGCAGTTGGACAGGTGGCACGATTTCAAGCAACACCAAAGGAATCACATGTATCAACAATGAAGAGGATTTTCAGATATCTCAAAGGAACATAAGAGTTTGGATTATGGTATCCAAAAGGAAATGATCTATCACTTATTGCCTACATAGTTGCAGATTGGGAAGGTTGTATTGATGACCGACGAAGCACCATTGGAGTAGCGTTCTACTTGGGTGAGTGTTTAGTATCATGGCTAAGCAAGAAACAATCATCAGTATATTTATCTACAGCCAAGGAAGAGTATATTGTAGTAGCATCATGTTGTACACAGGTTCTTTGGATGAAACAAACTCTAACATATATACAGGTTGAGTATGATGAGCCCATTCCAATCTATTGTGATAATACAAGTGCCATCGGTGTTAGCGTTAGAAGTCACTCTTGGATTGCAGCAGGACCAGAGCCCAACGCCCATCATTTTATGTCACGATTTGTTTTAATGGGGTGATCAAATGGAGGTTAACTCAAAACAATGTGGTTCTAACTCCGAAACTAGGCCAAGCATGCATTAACAAGTGAGGTCTTAAGTAACTTCAGACAGTGAGTTGTAGTAAGGGCGAGTAGGGGGAAGACTTGTATAGGAGAACTGCAAAGATCTGCTATAACATCGGGTTCCTAACAGACCGTAGAAGAAGACATTTAAATGAAAGATCTTCTCACATTCAGACACAGAAAACCAGAGAAAACAATAACGCCACAATAAACCCTTTATCATAACATAATTGCCATAATTCATGCGAATCAGTCAAACACGAACTCTCTTAGCATAAGACGAAAACCAGATGGAATGAGAAGGTTGTCTGTCATTAAGAAAGAAATCTTACATATATATGCATAACCAGAGGACTAGAGTGTGTTAAAACTTTACAATCGGGAGCTTTGCTCTACCATCGATACCTTCAAAATACCAAAAATGAATACATATACTTGGGCGGATTTTCCCAACAGAGGCGTGCTTTCCCTCCAAGGTGTAGCATCTCTTCAATCAATCTTCGGGCAGAATTCCTTCGCCAGATTTTTCCTTAACTGCACATGGCTCCTGCAGGGGGAGAGTAGCTGAGCCAGTTAATGTTGATTTAGCGTATGCAGACCTCCTCTAGCCAATCGAGGACTCGGCATGGCTTCTTTGAAGAACTGGGTACATAGGACCCTCTCGAGTAGACCGCTTGCTAGACCTTCCATACCTTACACTTAATGCATGAGGAGAGGTTTCACCCACCCCTTCTTGCGTCATTAACTTCAAGCGAAGGCTAGGAGCGGTATCATATTAGATGGTACCTGGAGATCGAGACGATCCTCTCGGTGGCTGGATTTGACACTTTTGGCCCCTTTCGGCACAGCTCCTTTCTTTCCCAAGTGACCACGGGCTGTGACTACATGCTTATCCCCAAAGTGCTTTCGGCGTTCGCGATCGGAAGGGGTTAACCTTCGCTCCTTGAAATTGTGATGAGCGAAACGCCGAGGTGGCTTTAATCTGGCACCATGCGCCCTTTGGATCTGACGGTTCCGAACTCTCCCGACAATGTTGTGGGCCCCAGGTCCTGAACGCTCTCTTCATCTCATGCATCGGGAAAATATGGAGCTACTTTTTGCGTTTCGAAGTTGCGATAGGCGAAAAGGAGAGGGGCCTGATCGCGTGCACGAGGTGTCACATTTAGATGGATGGCTGAAACTGCTCCTCGATATTGTGGGCCCGCCCTTTAAAAGAGATTTTCATTTTGCAATTCGCGAGTCGGAGACCCTTGGCTTCTTTTCTTCAACTCCCGCTTCACGAGACGACGATATGGGTTGGGCCCCCTTTCTGGTCGACGCACTCCTCATTTGACCATTGGCTAGGGTCCAAGTACTAGCACTTCTCGCTACTCATGACCTCGCGAGTAGAGCATCAGACTTTGGCATCCTCCCCTCGCGAAGTCCTGAGACGCGATGGTCAATGCCTATTGACCTTCTCCGGATACTTTTTGCAACTCGCAATCTCGCGCAACCAAAAGACATAGTCCATCCTCCGAACTCATGAACCCCAAGCTTGAGAAAAAACACTGCGCTTGAACCGCTTGTGATCAACGACCCTCGTAACTTCGCGAGTGCCTCCCGAAGGATTCCGACCGTCGATTTACTTAAAACTTTAAGTACTATCCTTGACGGGACTTGGTTAATCTGCGATTGCCCATCAATCGTTGTTCTTCTCTTTCGCTGAAGAATGAAATGCCCGCTCGCTTGATTCTAAGTCCGAAAAGGACTTCTTTTATGCACTACGCTTGGGCGCTCCTCGAGCAACCTGCAGACCTGTGTATCCCGATACCGAAGACAAGAAATGTTGCTAACATTAGGCTCCATGGGGGATAGATTCATCCCTGTGATGCTCTAAGGACTCATTTTTCAGTTCCAGTGCCTTGCTGATGGGCTATGGAGTCATTTTACTAAGCCGAAACAATAAAGTAAAAGCAAAGAATAGAAAGGAAAATATTTACATAATATAGGAGCCACTGAAGTCTCAGGCAACATTTTTTAAGAAAATGCCCATTTTCTGGGCTGCTGAAAACTTCTTTGCCTTCCAAATCTTGTAGCCGATATGTGTTATTTGAGAAGACTTCAGAGATTCTGAAAGGCCCAATCCATAGGGCTTCAAATTTTCCATGCTTTCCCTTTTCTTGATTAGGAGCATCCCATTTCAGTACCAGGTCTCCTATTTGGAATTCCTCCTTCTTGGCCTTCTTATCAAAGACCTGCTTGATCCTCTGGTGATGGTCCTGAATTCTGATCATTACCTGCTCTCTGGCCTGCTGGACTTCCACCAGCTGATGGATTCTTCGGATCATATCATTGGGCTCTTCGTGATAATCCTAGAAGAATTTCTCTATGGGAATGGCCAGTTGAGAAGGGAAGACAGCTCCTACTCCGTATACCAGCTGGAAAGGGGAGGTGCCTGTAGATCTCTTTGTAGTCACCTGATTCGCCCATAGAGCAAATTTCAATTTTGAATTCCAAGCCCTTTTGTTGTCCTCCAATAATCTTTTGATGATCCTTATGAGACTTTTATTGGAGGATTCTGCTAAACCATTTCCCTGGGGATAGTACAGAGTGGAGTGAATCAGTTTGATTCTGAATTGCTCACAGAACTTAACCAGTGGTTCAGCCTTGAATGAGGTTGCATTATCTATAACGATCTTCCTTGGGAAACCGAATCTTGTGATGAGGTCTTCCAGGAACCCAATGATTACCTTATGGGAAGCACTCCTGGTGGGGATGGCTTCGATCCACTTAGTAAAGAAATCTGTGGCATTCAGGATCCATCTGTGCTGCCCACTGGAAGTAGGGTGTATTTCTCCAATAAAATCCAGGCCCCATTGCTGGAAAGGTCCCGAAACCACTACAGGCTATAAAGGCAGAGACTTGAGCTATTGCTTTCCTGCAAATCTTTGGCATGTGATACAGGCTCTAACTCCTCTATGGACATCATCGAACAAGGTGGGACAGTAGTACCCAGCTTTGATAATTTTGTGGGATGTAGTCTTCCAGGAATGGTGCCCTCCACATAGGCCGCTGTGAAATTTGACCATGATCCTGTCAGCCTCTGATGGATCCATGCATTTCAAAAGCACCCCCAGGGGGTCTTTCCAGTATAAAATTTGATCAATAAGGCATTACTTGACTGCTCGGAGCTTCAGAGCTCTTGCTTTGTTCCTTTGCAGGCCATCTGGGGGCCTTAACTCCTGCAGAAAATATATGACATCCTTATACCAAGGACATCAAGCCAACGGGGGCTCTCTTTGAGGGTTTGTTTTAGACAACTGACCCAATTGAGTTCCTGAGCATTCGTTCATGAGACCTACCCCCAAAGCTTGGCAATTGGCTTCAGCCAGCATCTTGGCTAAGCCCTGACCTTTGATCAATTTGGTAGGCCTTATCTCTAAGTCAAACTCCAGGATCTTGGCTATCCATTTACTTATCCTACCGTCCATGTCGGGCTGTACCAAGATGTCCTTCATAGAGGTCGAAGGAACATAAGCGGTCACCTTTGAGTGCAATACATAGACTCTGAAAGCCTTAAGAGCTTTCAATAAAGCGTAGGCCTGTTTCTCCATGATTTCATACCTGACCTCTACATCTCTTAATGCCCTGCTAAAAAAGCGATAGGCTTCTCTCGCCCTTCCTCATTTCTCTGCAACAAGACCGCCGCCATTGTATCGCAAGAGGCGAAAGAGAAGATTAGGAAGTCTTTGGAATAGTCAGGGCTGATCAGCACAGGTGCTTTAGTTAATGCCTTTTTTATTTGGAAAAAATATTCCCTGGGCTCAGCGGTCCATTTCACTTCATTTCCCTTCTTGATCATGGCTGTGATGTGTTTCACCAGCTTAGAAAAATTCGAAACGAACCTCCTCAGAAAATTAATCTTCCCCAAAAAGGCTTGAACCTCCTTTTTAGATCTGGGAAGTGACAGGGCCCGAATCTCCTCCACTCTGCTAGGATCAATCCTCACTTGTTCCGCTGATACTATATGGCCTAACAGCTTCCCCTCCTCCATAGCAAATAAATACTTCTTGGGGTTCAGGGAAAGGCCAAATCTTCGACATTTTGAGAAGACTCTCCTCAGGTGACAACAATTCTCTTTGTTGGACCTTGAGAAGACTGTTATGTCGTCCAGATATATCACCACAAACTTGTCTTTCTCCCCGATGAAGGCTATGTCCATGGCTCGTTGAAACGTTTCTCCTGCATTCATCAGTCCGAATGGAATTTTGGCATACATGAATGTGCCCCAAGGAGTGGTGAAGGCCGTTTTTTCTCTGTCCTTGGGCATGACCGATATCTGATTATAACCAGAAAATCCATCGATCATGGAAATCCTAGATGCACCGGTTACCCTCTGCAATATGTGTTCCATCTTGGGTAAAGGGTAGTTATCTTTTCGTGAGATTCTGTTCAGGTTTCTGAAGTCTACACAGCCCTGGATCTCTCCACTTTTCTTCCTTACCGGAACCAAATTGGCCACCCATTCGGAATATCTCAGGGGGACGATGATCTGGGCCTTCAACAACTTCTTTACTTCTTTCTCCATAACAGGGAGCAACATGGGATTTATCTGTCTTAGCTTCTACCTAAACGGATTATCCTCTTCCTTTAGTGGGATCTTGTGTTCAACGATGGATGTATCATATGTCTTGAGGTCTTTGTAAGTCCATGCGAACACATCAGCAAATTCTTTCAGCAACTCAACATATTCGGCCCTCTGTTCTGTGGTCAAACTGCTTGACAGCTTGACAAACTTAGGCTCCTTCGGTGTGCCAATGTTGCACTCGGCTGCATCAACGTCTTCATCTAAAACCCTACCTCTCACTACCACATCATTTCCATCGAACAATCTTTCTAAAGGAATAAGTCCCCTCGGAATGTGATTGCTAGGCAGCTGAATAATCTAGTGGTTAGCAATTTTATTTAAAAACACCTCGGGGTGAGGGTTATCTTCTGTATCAGAATCCTAGTCAATGTGCAACACAGAAAACTCATCAATAGATTGGAGAAACTTCTCGACTTCCAGATCATCCTCGAATACCTTCCAATGCTTGACATTGTCTGGTACGGAGGGCCTATATTTTACGTCAACATCATATTTGACCATAGGTGGTTGAGGGACCTTGAACTGGCTAGCTGAAACAACTAAAGAATCGGCCATAGCATTATCCTCCCTTGGAATAAAAGAGATGTTGAAGGCTGAGAAGAAATTGTCAATTAGGTCCCATACCTCATTCCTGTAATTTCTGAGTCGAGGGTGCTTAGCCTGATAAGCGTTTCTGACCTGTTGGACCACCAACTCTGCATCACTGAACACAGCTACCTCCTGAATTCCCATCTCCCTCACAGCTCTTAGTCCTAGAACAAGGGCTTCGTACTCTGCCACATTGTTGGTGGTTTCAAATTCCAATTTGTATGACAGAGATACAGTTTCCTGGGCAGGTGACACAAAAAACACCCCAGCACCAGCGCCTTCTCTGGAATAGGCTCCATCAAAAAACATTTTCCAGATTGGGGTGATGGAGGGAGGAACTTCAGGGGAAACAATGGGCTACTTTATGAGTTCAAGAGGAGGCTCAGGAGCATGGGTGAGTTGCAGCAAACTGGAACCTAAATCGGTGTCCAAGGCAAAAATGGGATGGTTGGTAGGATTGGCTTCATCACTGATTATATAGGCCAGTTGGGCTTCCCTATATAGCCTCCTGTGTTCTCCTCCGAACACTAGAATAGTAGCATATGTGAGGTCCATCTGCAAGGTTCCCCCCAGTCTTTTTATCCAAGATCGTGATAACAACATACCGAACTTGGGAGGAACATCGGCCACTGCAATATCCATTACCACAATTTTCATGGGCAGTTGAAACAAGGTCACAACCAAGTCCTTAATGACTCCAAGGCACTGAACTCTCCTGGAGTCAAAGGAATAGAGGTCATGGTAGGCTCGGGTGACTTCCAGTCCTAGTTCTTCCATGACAGTTTTGGGCATGAGGTTGTGAGAAGCTCCGAAATCCATCAAGTAGTTGTGTAGTACCTTGTCATGTATGTTCAAGGAGGTGTAGAAGGGAGGGGATGAGTCATCCCTATCTTCTACCATAGGACCTAGGATAACTGCAGGCTTTTCATCTTGCAAATTGATGGAGTTTGTGGGAAGGCTTGAGGTCTCAGACTGTAAGAGCTTGGAGAAGTGCTTTTTGAACCCTTCATGTTTAATCAACTCGGTCAGGGGTACAGGAATTCTAATCTTCTCAATTTCATGCTTGAAATTAAAAGAAGATGTAAGCTTTGGAATTTCTCTTATTTCGGGAACTTGACTCTGGATTATGGGAGAGAGGGGTTGGGGCCTCTTAATTCTGTGACTGTCTGCTATTTCATTAGCAGGCTTCTCTAATCTAGTGGGTTGCTCAGGGACATCAGGTGCTACTGTCTTCTTCTTGGAACACAGATCATACCTGTCTGGGCCGCTACTAGTCTTGTCTCCTTTGCTCAATTCATTCAGCTGACTTTCCATGAGAGACTCCTCATATGCAGATTGAGTGAGATGAGGAAAAGGAGGAGTGTCTCTGAAGCAATGAATTTCAGGATCAATCTCATCTGTTTCCCCTTCTTCCCCCTCGGCCACGAAATTGTTTTGGAAGGGGGCTTGAATCTTCTGGTCTTCTCTATCTCTTCCCCTTTCTCTTTGTACATTCGGAGGAGTAAAATTGTTCGGCCTCCTGAAACCTCCTTTTTTTTCGACATTCTGAGAGCCCTTGTATGCTTGCCTCCCCTCGATTTTCATTCTCTCCATCTCTGCAGACAGCGACTTCACCATCTTGGTCAGTTCATCCACTTGAGGGTGGGTCTCCAATGGGCCAGAAGTTGAGGCTTCCGACCTTCCCTTTCTTCTGTCTGCATCAGCCTTGTTCCTCAGTCTGTCAGATTCTAATACATTGGATTCCACTTCTATGGCCGCATCTTGCATTTGTGCTAGGGAGGTGGCTCTCCTTTCTCTCAGTGACAGACAGAAATCAGGGCCAAACACACTAGCATAAGAAATCTTGGCTGAGGCTTCTGAAGGTTTTATCTCGGCAGGGATTTTGTTATACATCTTATTGAATCTTTTGGAGAAGTCAGAGACGGACTCTCCATCCATCTTCTTCAAAGACACGAACTCTGTCATGTAATACATGAAATCCTTCCGGTCGCCCCACTTCCTCAGGAAAACACCATCCAAAGCTTCGATACCAGCAATAGATCCGGGAGCCAATCCTCTAAACCATTTTCTCACCTTGCCATCCAAGCTCTAGATGAAGACTCTCATCTAGACATCTTCATTTTCGATGTTTAGGTTGTCTGCATAACTGTAGAAAGAAGCCAGATGCTCTTCAGCAGTTACATCCCCTTCTCCAGCGAACTTGGGCATGTATTTCAAGTAATCTTCAGCAGGGAGAGGATTCATAGGATGGGGTAGGACTAAGGGGGCATATTTGGCAGCGACTATGGCGTCCATTCTATTCAGAGGGGGATTAGCATCGGCCATAGGAATATTAGATGGGGGAGAACTCGACGGAGAAGGAGATCGTGAAGGGGGTACTAGGAATGAGTTTCGGAGTGGGGTGGGAAACAAAAGGGGGTTTAAGGAGTAGGCTAACGAACTCAAGTCAGCAGGTGCTCGTCTTTGCGCAGGAGTGGTAAAACTAGGTGTGGGGAAATCTTCCGCGGTCCTGGGTCTACGCCCAGGTACAAATTCAGGGGAAAGAGGAGTGACAAGGATTTCTCCCTCCAATCCCAGACCGGGAGGGGAAAACTCAGCAGGAACACTCCTGAAATTCAGGAAATGGGAAACTTCAGAAAATGGTCTGCTAGGAAGCTGAGGAGGAGAAAAAGGAGCTTCTACAAAAGGAGATAGCGGATTACCTGGTTCAGCGGTGGAAGTTTCTCCTTCAGGAGCCTTTCCTTTTCTGAAAATCACCTCCGGATCAGCTACAGGTGTAGCTAGGGGCAGCCGTGGATGAGATCGCGTATGTCTGCCTCTTGAAGCCACAATTAAAACAGCGGGTTCTCTCCAGTGGAGTCATCACAATGGAGTTGCCAGGTGCACAGTAGCAATCTTCAAAGGCTCTGATACCTGATGCACCTTCAGAATTAGAGGCTCAATGTTGTTCAATCCCCAGGAAAATTTTCAACTTTGTCCCCGACAACGGTGCCAGAAATGTTAGCGTTAGAAGTCACTCCTGGATTGCAGTAGGAACAGAGCCCAACGCCCATCAGTTTATGTCACGATTTGTTTTAATGGGGTGATCAAATGGACATTAACTCAAAACAATGTGGTTCTAACTCTGAAACTAGGCCAGACATGCATGGACAAGTGAGGCCTTAAGTAACTTCAGACAATGAGTTGTAGTAAGGGCGAGTAGGGGGAAGACTTGTATAGGAGAACTGCAAAGGTCTGCTATAACATCGGGTTCCTAACAGACTGTAGAAGAAGACATTTAAATGCAAGATCTTCTCACATTCAGACGCAGAAAACCAGAGAAAAAAATAACGCCACAATAAACCCTTTATCATAACATAATTGCCATAATTCGTGCGAATCAGTCGAACACGAACTCTCTTAGCATAAGACGAAAACTAGATGGAATGAGAAGGTTGTCTGTCATTAAGCAAGAAATCTTACATATATATGCATAACCAGAGGACTAGAGTGTGTTAAAACTTTACAATCGGGAGCTTTGCTCTACCATCGATACCTTCAAAATACCAAAACTGAATACATATACTTGGGCGGATTTGCCGAACAGAGGCGCGCTCACCCTCCAAGGCGTAGCGTCTCTTCAATCAATCTCCGGGCAGAAGTCCTTCGCCAGACATTTCCTTAACTGTGCATGGCTCCTGCAGGGGGAGAGTAGCTCAGCCAGTAAATGTTGATTTAGCGTATGCAGACCTCCTCTAGCCAGTCGAGGACTCGGCATGGCTTCTTTGAAGAACTGGGTACACAGGACCCTCTCGAGAAGACCGCTTGCTAGACCTTCCATACCTTACACTTAATGCATCAGGAGAGGTTTCACCCACCCCTTCTTGCTTCATTAACTTCAAGAGAAGGCCGGGAGCGGTATCGTATCAGATGGTACCTGGAGATCGAGACGATCCTCTTGGCGGCTGGATTCGGTGCTTTTGGCCCCTTTCAGCACAACTCCTTTCTTTCCCAAGTGACCACGGGCTGTGACTGCGTGCTTATCCCCAAAGCATATTCGGCGTTCGCGATCGGAAGGGGTTAACCTTCGCTCCTTGAAATTGCGATGAGCGAAATGCTGAGGCAGCTTTAATTTGGCGCCATGCGCCCTTTGGATCTGACGGTTCCGAAATCTCCCGACAATGCTGTGGGCCCCAGGTCCTGAACGCTCTCGTCATCTCGTGCATCGGGAAAAGATGGAGCTTATTTTTGCGTTTCAAACTTGCGATAGGAGAAAAGGCGAGGGGCCTGATCACGTGCGCCAGGTGTCACATTTAGATGGACGGCTGAAACTGCTCCTCAATATTGTGGGCCCGCCCTTTAAAAAAGCTTTTCATTTCGCGATTTACGAGTCGGAGACCCTTGGCTTCTTTTCTTCAACTCCTGCTTCACGAGATGACGATATGGGTCGGGCCCCCTTTCTGGTCGGCGCACTCCTCATTTGACCATTGGCTAGGGTCCAAGTACTAGCACTTCTCGCTACTCATGACCTCACGAGTAGAGCATCAAACTTTGGCATCCTCCCCTCGCGAAGTCCCGAGACACGATGGTCAATGCCGATTGACCTTCTCTGGATACTTTTTGCAACTCGCAATCTCGCGCAACCAAAAGACATAGTCCGTCCTTCGAACTCACGAACCCTGAGCTTGAGAAAAAACACTGTGCTTGAACCGCTTGCGATCAACGACCCTCATAACTTCGCAAGTGCCTCCCGAAGGATTCCGACCATCGATTTCCTTAAAAATTTAAGTACTATCCTTGACGAGACTTGGTTAATATACGATTGCCCATCAATCGATGTTCTGCTCTTTCGCTAAAGAATGAAATGCCCACTCGCTTGATTCTAAGTCCAAAAAGGAATTCTTTTATGCGTTGCGCTTGGGCGCTCCTCGAGCAACCTGCAGACTTGTGTATCCTGATACCGAAGACAAGAAATGTTGCTAACAATCGGTATCTCGAAAAACCTGGTGATGCACTCCAAGACGAAGCACATTCCAATCAAATATCATTTTCTATGGGAGCAGGTTGCAGAAAATAATATCAGATTTGAGTATGTGGGCACAAAAGAACAAGTGATAGATATATTTACAAAACCACTTCCACGAGAAGCCTTTGAATATCTTTGCCAAAGACTTGGAGTTATTTCTACTCCAAAATGAATGTTTTTTTAATGCTTATCTTATATGTCTTAGATTTACATGAGGAAGCACCATAAGCGGACAGGTCAGTCAGGAGGAGCAGCCCCGAATGGAAATATACCTTTTCCATTGATGACAAAGGGGGAGAGATTTATCAAATGCAGAGGACAAAGGCATGGTTCCAGGGGAAGCAGATTTATCAGATGCAGAGGAAAGAGGCATGGTTCCAGGGGGAGAAGATTTATCAGATGCAGAGGACAGAGGCATGGTTCCAGGGGGAGCATAAGTGATATGATTTCAGTATTGCATCAGAGTGTTGCCATTAATGCCAAAGGGGGAGATTGTTGATTAAGGTTGGTTTTCATTGATGTCAACCCTTGAAGAAATCCCCATAGCACAAAGGTTTGGGTAATGGACCCAAGATTTTTTGATGTAAATATCACTCATTATTGTTTTGTCATGGTTGATAAAAGGTAAATATGGATGAACTCCAAAGTGGTCCCCTTATGGTGAAAGCCCTCATGGGAAGACGCTTTGTGGAGTAAGATAACCCATGCTTAATTCTAGAATAATGAGTTGAAGGACAGTGAATTTGTCAGGGAAACTATCCTAGATGGATAGTGCTTGTCATGCCATTTCTGGTGGTATGTGGAACGTCACATAACTCCTCACGGTTAGAGAGTTATGACCATATGAAGTTGGAGAACCCCTCATGACTCTTATAGAAGCCCCCAAGGGTCAAAGAGCTTTGCAAAAGAATTTATTCTAAATGAAGAAGCCCTAAAATAAGGAAAGTGTAATGCTACATGAAGATATAAATAAGAGGCAAAGCTCACTCATTAAGAATACACTTGTACATATTGTATACCTATTTTCTTGTGTAAAGCTTCTTGTAAATACTTGTGGATACATCTGAAGTGGTGAACGTTTGAGGTAGCACGGAGGGTTGACGGAGAAATTATCGGATTCATAGAAAACCCTATTTTCTTAGGCATGCGCAGGTTGTCTGTGTATAGGGTGCATATACATTGAAGGTATACGCGGGCTGGCTGTGTATAGGGTGAGTATGTACGCGGGCTCACTGTGTATAGGGTGAGTACATGTTGATAAAGCCATGAAACTTGAGAAGATGAAGGTGAAGAGGTTCTAGATTCTGAGATCAAGCTCCCAGGAAGGTCTAGAGTGCTTAGATACATTAGATCCATCCATTGGTTCAAAAGGTATGTCTTATTTCTATGAATAGTTGGATTTTGATGTATGCATGAGGAATGACAATGGAGATTTGAGGATTCTCCCTAGAGAGACTAGTGGCTATATGGGATCTTCTGTATAAGTCAGATATACAGAAATACAGTGATGGTATATTTATCATTGATACTTCTTGTTGAGACAAATTTTGTATTTCTTGGCATATGGCTAAGAGTTTTTATGGTACATGGTTGAGATCTTGTATTTATTGATGTATTGAGAAATTGAATATTAGAAAGGGGTTGATGAATAAGATCATGTGAGGGATATTATACTTGTTCATGATTACACATACCTATATGGCACGTGACTAGAGAGAGACATCCTTTCCTTGAGTAGAGGTTATGTATGAGGATGCATGCACAGGGTATAGTTACAGTCTGGATACAGTGGCAGGTTACAGATCTATGTGAAAGAAGTTATAGAGGGTGAAAAGTTTTCAAGTGAAAGGAAACCCTAGTTTCAGAAGGAATACACAGACTACATAACAGATCGGGCATGTACATACGCAGGTTGCATCACTACAGGTCGTGTATTTGTTGTATTTTTGTAGATACATGTTCAGTTCAGGTACGATTTGATTACAGGGAAGTTGTATAGATTGGATATAGGGCAGTGGTATAGGTTGATACAGTTGTACAACAGTATATCTCACAGTGACAGGTTGACAGTGGTTCCATCATTCTACTTCTACTTCAGGGCGGTTGGACGGGGCAAGGATAGGTGGTTGTAGCTAGAGAACATATGGGGTTGTAGCCTCCTTCTGGTTGTAGCCAGAAAATTGGGGAGTTGGAGCTTCCCTCGGGTTGTAGCCTGAGAAACCAGGGGATTGGAGCCTCCTTCCAGTTGTAGATAGAAAACAAAGGAAGTTGGTTCTTCCAATGAATGTAATTCTTCTAGACATATAAGAAAAAACATTTTGTGGTTTTCTCCCGATTTGGGTTTCCACTTAAAACACTAGTGTACTGTGTATCTATGTGATTGTTTATTTCTTATTGCTCATTATTGGATAATAATTCTACATTGATATAACATTTGAAGAAAAAGGGTTATAATTATGCTATTACTGATTCACCCCCCCCTCTCAGTAATCCAACATTACCAACCATTCAAACAGTCCATCTTTCGTCTTGAATGTTGTCTTCCATTTGTCACCTTCTCTGATTTGAATCTGGTGATAACCACTCTTCAAATACATTTTTGAAAAATAATCAGAACCACTCAAACAATCCATAAGGTCATCCATTCTGGGCAATGAAAATCGATACTTGATATTGATCTTGGTTATAACACGTGTATCAATATACATTCACCATTCCCCAATTTTCTTTGGAGTCAACACTGGTAGTACTTCACAAGGACTTAGACTTTCTCTAATCAGTCCTCTATCAAGCAACTCCTACACTTGTCTATTCACCTCTTCACTCTCTACTAGGGTCATCCTGTAAGATTCTTTATTAGGTAAACTCGATCCAGGCATTAAATCAATTTGATGAGAAATAATTCTCACTGGAGGCAATCCCTTTGGCATATCATTAACAATAATCTCCTTGAATTTATCCAGCAACAACTTTATTTCTATAGGTACAATATTTGGCTTTTCTACACCTTTCACTTCTTTTGGAATCACTGCTAAACATAATGTTGCTTTTATTTCTTCCTGCAAAAATTCTTTAGCAAAACATAGCATTATTTTGTTGCTACTCGTGTTTATATCAACACAATTTCTTGTTGTTGCTACTGTGTCCTCCAACATTGGTGTTAATTTATATTGTTGTCCATCTTTCTTGAACTCATATGTGTTTTCCTTACCATCATGGTGAAATTTTCGATCAAATAACCATGGTCTTCCCAACAATATGTGACACACATCCATCTCAATCACATCACATAACACCTGCTCCTGAAAAATCCCTATTTGAAAATGCAATGAACATTGCTCAATCATAGTCACCCGTTGTCCCTTGTTCAACCAAGAAACACGATAAGGGTTCAGATGGTTCAACCTTGTCAAGTTGAGTTTGTTCATGACTTTAGTGGATACCAAATTTTTTGTACTTCCTCCATCTATAATCATGTTACAACATTTTCCTTAAACCTTACATTTTGTTTTAAAAACTTTCTTTCATTGTTCTAGTTCCTTTGCCTCTTTTTGTTCATATTTAAACAACACTCTTCGGAACAACAAATTCTCACCTTTTTCTTGTTGAAGTACAATCAAATTTTCTCTAGCTACTGAAGCTTCGTCAACCTATGTGACTTGTGCCCGTGCTTCACCTCTTCTCCCTGAATTTTTCCTTTTTAGACATTCAGACTTCTTGTGTCCCTCTACACCCCAATGATAACAAGTAATTACATATATGCCCTTTCCTCTTTCGAATCCTCTGCCACTTTGACCACTGACGTATTATTCTTCCTTTTCACTACCTTTAGTAGTCCCTGCTTTACCTTGTCCTTTAAAACCTCTTCCTCTACCTCTAGGATGTGTTTTCCTCTCAACATTTTCTTCCACCTTTAGGGCAACTTGATAAGCTTCATCGACAGTGCGAAAATAATGTGTGCTCATTTCATCTTGAATCAAATACTTCAACCCATTTACATACCTTGAAATTCATTGGAATTCTGATTCTTTGAGGCCCGCTCTGAGTGATAGCCTAAAGAGCTCTTCAATGTATTCACGAATAGATGTCTCCCTTTGTTTGAGGTTCTGGACTTGTCGAAACAAATTATGGTGGTAATCAACATGAACAAATTTCTCTTTAATCTTGGTAACCATCTTCTTCCAAGTTCCAATTTTCTCCAACTGATTATTCACTCTATCATTCTTCAGCATATCCCACCACAGTGTTGGATGGCCTTTCAGTTTCGTAACAACAAATCTTACCCGATATGGATCCTGAACATTTTATACTTGAAGTATCTTTTGAGTTCTCCAATCCAGTCAATGAGAACATTAGCTCTTAGACTACCATCATAACAAGAAACCTCAACCTTTGCACTACCCCTGTTACTTAAACACGAAATCAACCTAGCTCTTGGGTCTCTTTCATCACCAACCTATTCGTCTTTGATTTCTTCTTCTGGCTCTGAGTATACTTCATCATCTCCATTCCTATGATTTTCCAATTCCTCTATTCTTCTTCTCAAATTTTCTAGTTCTCAATTTCCTGCACCTACCCATCTTGCTCCTCTCCTTCGTGACAACATTCCTCCAAGTTGTATGTGTCTCACCAACATCCACATAACTCACACTGGTTATGTAACACAACTTAACTTTCAACACTCTTGCCAAGAAACCACCACGAATAGGTATTTTGTACCCTGTCTCACAGAAGCATATTAGATGCTAATCCCAGAGCATAACCAGGCTCTGATACCACCTAATGCAGAGAGAACTGGCTGCAACATACACACAATTACAACTCACACCTTGCTATAGAATACACAACAAAAAAAAAAAACCCAGATATATTGTTGCTAAATAATAAGGAACTTCGAATGGGAACTTAAGCATCATAAAAACATGAAATGAAACACCACTCTTTTATTGGTTCAAATTTAATAACAAGATTCACATTACGTCGAGCCTGGGTTAAAAGACAACCATGAATTGTTGCTTGCATGGCTGAAAACCACTACGAAATCATCCAGAGGGTAATAGTCTGTGTGTATGGGCTGAGATTATGTTTCACCCTTCCCGTGTGCTCACCCAACCTAGAATATTTCTCTCCAGTCCACCTTCTATGATTTCCTTCCTTCATGGTTCACCAACCCCTTCAAAATCACGCTCCATTTCTTTTTAAAACTCCTCCTTGGCTCTGAAACGATTTTCCTTCACTCCAAGAATGAGTTGTTACCCAAACCATTCCTCTGTCTTCCAGACTGCTTCAACTTCTTTCCGACCTCGGGTCACACTTTCTCCTTTAGCCGTGAGTTCTTTTACCTAACAGTAGCTGTGACTCATCATGAATGCATGCCAGCATGGAAACATCAAATGTGTGCGCTCATAGTGTTGCAAATGAAGAAACATCTTGACACTTGTAAAATTTCACTATACGCGGGAGTTTCAACATGAGTTTCAGCATGATACTTGTAAAATTTCACTATACGTAGCAGTTTCAACACGAGTTTCAACATGACACTTGTAAAATTTCACTATACGTGGCAATTTCAACATGCGTTTCAACATGACACTTGTAAAATTTCACTATACGTGGTAGTTTCAACACGAATTTCAGCATACACAAGAGTAGTTGCATGAGTAACAACAATTCAAATTCATAGCAAAATGACTAAATAAAATGGACCACTAACACAATCCTTATTCAACTTATTGTCTAATTTGCGGAATAGAAATATTTTTGGTTGATGTGGATTGCCCAAGCCCAAGGATGCTCCTACATTAAAGAACATGTTAAACAACATGGAAGACAAGAGGCTTCCTAAAATTGTTTCAAAATCTAGTCGTAACTACCATCGACTCAAGTGAGGAAGGCATAAAGATGCCCAATCTTGGCTAAGCTATTGGGGAATCATGGAAGACACCATTTTGCAGAATAAGGATACTATTAAAAATATCAACAAATCAAAATTTAAGGAGAAAATGTGGTGTGATAAAGAGTTAGAGGAAAAAAGAAAATTAAGGCATTATAAGGATGTTATCAACCCTAATCTAGAAGATCAAAATTATCTCTATGTTTTGACAAGTGTAAAGAAAAATATAAGCATTGCTAAGATAAGAACAATTTCTCACGAACTCCATAGTGAAACTAGTCGTTGGTCAGTTCCTAAAATGCATGAGATGAAAGAGTGTGTCACATTTGTGACACTAAGAAGATTGAAGATGAAAAGAAATTTCTTTTAGATTGTCCAGCCTATACCTAGATTATATGTCAATTTCAAAATATTTGTCACATTATCAACCTTCCTAACCTTTTAACGCAACAAAACTATGGTGATCTTGGAAAGCTTTTCTTAATGCTTTTCGAACACATAAACAAAATTTTAAAGAATTGCAAGTAATCCCTTACCTTATTAAGATCAGATAAACCAATTCAATCTCAATAAACGTTAATCATCAATATCATCATCATCATATAATTAAAGATTAATATTTTATAATATATATAAATATAAATATAATTAAATACTAATATTTCATAATTTTTTAAAATGTTATTGTTAAAACTCCTTTACCAAATTTAAAAATTTATCTTCATGAAGCTAAACCAATAAAATTGTTAATACTCCATCCAAACATCTAAAATTTCCTTGTTTAACATTGTATTGGTATCCATTTAGATAAATCAAATGAATACTTTTTCGTCATACTATATATAAAGATTCAAGCTTTTTGTTTGACTTTGGTTGTTGTAAGATTTGATATGTTTCCATGTATTTTCATTGGTCCCTTCATTTCTCTTATCATATGTCTCAATTGTTGAAATATAAAGTTGTTTATATATTTACCTCATTTTCTTTCCTTCATTACGTGACATGTGTAGGTTAGATATATTAAATTGTTAATTTTAATGACCTTAAAATATAAGGTACATTTATTTCGACAATGTTTACCCTTGTTGGTCGAGACATAGTATGTATAATGCATTTATTAAAAAGTCTTTACGCTCATCGATTATCATAACGCAAATGGCTCTATAGTTATGAATGGACATGCAAGTTTTGAAGATTTTCATAGTTATCTACCAAGTTTTTATGGTGACAATTGAATTTTAATTTATTTTTTTTAAATAATAATTGGGATTTTATTATTTAATTTTCTTTTATTTTTTAAAATTTATTAGAAATAATGTTTTGACATTCTATAATTTAATTTTATGAAGATAAT
>ML777420.1:389703-409266 GCA_009831015.1 Picea engelmannii
GATTTACCATCATATTCGAAACAAACTTTTATATACATATATATATATAACCAAATTTTTATTATAATAGTTTTTTTTTTCAATAATGCTTTGAACTTCAGTGTAGTGTAAGGGATGATAATTAAAAGTAGGCTTTAAGCCTGTGTCTTTAGTTGGTAGGTGGAATTCATTTGGTATGTTGGTGATCCATGCGAGCTGGGGAGAAGGATGAGGGAGGTTATCTCATCATGCCCCTTCAATCCTTCGAACAAATTAACCATTACTCCCACTCCAATGACCATTATGTCTCTTCGTGGGAAAGGGAAAGACCAATCCATTGTAGCCATGACTATTGAAGGAGCTTGACAAGAGAGGTGTGTTTTTGGTATCCATGGATTAGTTTTCTTGGTTATCCTTCTAGATAATTTTGAGTTTGCACAAACCTTTCTATTTAGTTGGGGCTTAGCTTGTGAAAATGGTAGGTATGGGTATGATTTCAGAGGAATATCCTTTTCAAGGTTTGATTCATCCAAAAACTACAGGGTTTTTAGAGAGAAAGAGAGCGACGTGGGTGAGAAAGGACTAGCATGGGCAAAAGCTATTGAGATTCTAAGCCACCTCTATTATTGTAGGTCCTCTTAGGTGGTCCTTGGAAGGAGCAGTATCAGTTTGTAAATATGAATGACATTCGTAACAAAGGGAAAGTGAAGATGGTTAACAACATATCTCCTAAGCCTACAAGATGAGGCATACCATGATGATGTAGGAACCTCGTCAAGGCTCACCCATCCGCCAAGCTTATCAATGTTGAAATGGAGGCCAATGAGGCAATGATGAATTGCCATAGGAGGTTTTCATATTACATCAAAGTTGAGTTTGATAAAATAGAGAAAAAGGTTAAAGGAGAGATAAGCCACCATTCCTTCAAAATAAATTGATGTTGAGCTCAACATATGGATACCTAACATTGACTTCTCCCAAGGCTAGGATACCAAGTACTTCAGGAAAATTGCTATTTACTGGAAAACGAAATCCATAGTGGCTCAAGTAATTGAAGAACAAGGTATGCAACAAAAATCCATCCTTGATAAATTGGAATTTTTTTATCGTAAGTATGAGGATTTGGTCAAAATTGTCTACGACATGGAAGTAATGGGGAAGGACAAGAATCAACAAGACAAAACAACAATCATTTACCTAGACTCCAAATCTAAAGAGGAGGACTAGGTGTTACATCATCTGATCCTAATGCTACTTTTCTTTTTTGATCTTCTCTTTTATGCCAATTATTAGGAGAATCACAGTCTCTATTCTGAAAC
Source organism: Picea engelmannii (assembly GCA_009831015.1). Taxonomy (NCBI): domain Eukaryota; kingdom Viridiplantae; phylum Streptophyta; class Pinopsida; order Pinales; family Pinaceae; genus Picea; species Picea engelmannii. The sequence goes on from ML777420.1 coordinate 391,002, forward strand.
ATTTCAAGAGAAGTATAACTAGTTTAGACTTTGTTATTATGCTATTATGTTTATACTTTACTCCATCACACAATTATGTTTATGTTCAGATGATAGACATAGGACACAATAGGACAAATTTGAATAAACATAATGTTGTTTTCCATTTTAAGTTTATGAACACCACTAATATTTTTGACGTGCTGTAGAGTTGGTTTTTCTTGTGGTAAACTATAGTGTGAGTTGGGTATAGTTTTTATTGTAAAATATTAATATAATAGTCCTACTAACTTTAAAAATAAATGTTTTCAACTTTCAAAAATTACATTCTTAGAGTAATGTTTTTAATATTCCTTGAAATACTAGCATATATAAAGATAACTTTGTTCTTCTATACGACTGATGCAGGAACATCCAGAGAATGACTATGGGTATGTCAGAAACCCAGGATGAAGATGTAGGGTGGGGGGGGGAGGATAATAGGTACATGTATGAATACTTGCGATGGAAGAATAGTTGATGATTTCCTAGAGGACTAGAGGATACAATGAATGATTACCCATGTATTCCAGTAGATGGTTACTCTTTTATATGGAATTGAAATTATATTTATTTGCAAGTACAAGAGAAAAAGTGGAGAAGATCGAGAATGCAGAAGACTAAAGATCGATCAAATATGAAGACAAAGGAAAACAAAGGAAAATATTGAGAAGGGAACAATTTAATGAAGATTTCCCATGAAAGAGGGGACATTCATATTTTGTAATGTTTAATGAATAACATGATGAAAAATGTAATTATGCAGACTAATTCTAGAAGTCTACGTAGGAATGAGAGATGGAGAGAAATGAGTGAACATAGGGATGAATATTTTTGAGAAAACCATGGAGAGATTGTGGAGAGATCATAGGAGATAGTTAGGGAGATATTGTTGGAAATAGTCGAGGAAATAGTTGAACTAATTTTCCAATTATGATGTATTTGTTATGGTCACCTCATATTATATAAAGGGACCATTTATACAATAATGTAGCATTGGTGAATGAGTGTTTAATATAATTTCCCCTTCGGGGGTTTGGATCACATATCTTGTGTCCCTTGCTTTGCATATTCTGTGTTGTGTGAGTTGATTGTGTGTATGGTGTGAGTTTTAATTGGGTGCTTCTCTTTCTGGTTACATCAACGACCTTTATAAAATTATTTTGTTAACTCTTTGTTGGATTGAAATAACTTTTACTTTATTGTGGGACACATGTTGTTGACAAAATTTGTCTTAATTATATAGTGTTGACAGATCCCTTCCAACTCAATGAAGTTCTTTGTTCTTGTATACGACCTTTATAAAATTATTTTGTTAACACTTTGTTGGATTGAAACAATTTTTACTTTATTGTGGGACACCTATTGTTGACAAAATTTGTCTTAAATTATATAGTTTTGATGGCTCCCTTCTAGCTCACTGAAGTTAAGTGGTTCAACTCTCACTTTGAAGGTGAATTCAAGGTGGAAAGAATGTATGTCCAAATATTTAATGTTAATGGTTATTTGAGAGAAAATGCATCATGTTAAAAGCAATTTTGAGTAATAGTGACATTTTTGTAATGGTGTTTTTAGGTTTGTTTTGGATGTAAATTTTAAATTGATTAGAATAAATATATAGATTTATCGTTCGTTATGAAGGTCTTATTAATCATGCGTAACTCTTTTATCTTGTTGGTTTTGGTATATCTATAAAAAGTGTATGAATAAGAGAGAAAATAACTAGAAGTAATTAAAGTAGAGGAGAATGCTTTCATATTTGTCAAAGAAGAGGAAAAGAGCACAACCTCAAAGGAACTTTATCCTTCTACCTTACTCTGAACACTAGCATTGGCTATCTGACTCTTTGCATCAATTCATTGGAGCTCATGTAGCCCCACTCAAGTTCCCCTAAGGGTTCTAGTAGTTCACATCATGAGGAGCTTTCTTAGATAAAAAATTATTGATTGTGACACTTAGTATCTATTTACTAAAATATGTAATGTAGAATTAAAATCAATATAAGTATTAAAATGAAATTTAATCTACAAACTAAAAAAAAATCTATTTTTAATTATTATTAAAAGTTGAAACATTCCTATAACCTCAAAATGTGATTTGTACAATGATTTTAAACCTAAAAACAAAATGTTTTTTGACACACTAAAATATAAAATCAAAATGTTTGTTTACAAACTAAAATAAAAATAGTTTGATGGTCCATGCAAGACATCAACTTCCAAAGTGAATGTTTGTTCTTATTTTCTTCGGAATCATTTGGCGCAAACCCCCTTCCCTCCAAAAGGGTTGCTCGACCTCCCGATCTTGGATCTTTTAAAATGTTGAGTCAAAGCGACTCCTTGGGTTCCTACGGGCACCCAAAAGAACTTAACCCACACACACAATTCTCTCCTCAAATGACCAGGGCTATAACTGTGAGTCTACCTCCTTCGCGGATTTGGACTTCGGGGGTATCCTGAATCCTTTCCTTACTTCTTCCCAAAGTGCTCAAGTCTGAGTCTTCGAACTCACGCCACTTGTCCCCTCAAATTTGTCGGCCCCACAATGGTTCAGACTTCGCAATCTCGCAAACCTTAAGTTTCTTACCTACAAACATCCGATCTTCCGGATCCCGAACTCCTAGATCTGTTTCCACGTCTCCTGGTGCAATCAACGATCGGGATTGAATCACGACTTTGGACCTCGCAACTCTATTTTCACCAAGTCTCCAAACTTATCGAACTCTGAAGTACTAAAACACTCCACAACTATCTTTCTCGCAACTTTACCAGATCCAACAGTTTAGAATCGTTCACCTTCCTCCAAGAATGAATCTCGCATTTACTGACTTTCAGTGGGGATTTCAGGGATCTCCTTCCTTGAATAATTTCACTGCTCTTCCTCCTGAGCTTCCCTTCTACTTATTTCTATGAACAATCTCTTCAACCCTTGGTCGTATTCCTGATCTGTGCACACCTTGCAACAGACTGTCATCCACACTCACTCTTATGTGAATGACTTCGCACTCCTTGCGACTATTTTCCAACCGCTTCTATTTCTCATGATTAAATCACAGTATTCCTCTTGAGCCTCCTGATCTGAAACTCTGTCACGCATTCCTTGCAGACGTTGATGCACTCCTTGCATATGTATGAGTTCCTCTATATCTTCTAAGCTTTCAAGTCAAAATAGACTCAACCACGCACTCCTTGTGAGCACTATGCACACCTTGCACTCGCTCAATGAAAAGAAACAATTGGAACTTATCTACCCCTCACAATTGACTCATACATTCAACAAATAAAATGTAGTCATGGCTCAAGAACAAAAATAATAGAGAATTGAAAAATAACAGAAACTCTACCATTCATTCAGATAGACATGAAATCAATACACAATTGGAACAATACCTCCGTTATATTCATCGAACTAAAACTTACATACATTCATACAATATTTCTCTGTATCTCCAGCTCTTGACTTACAATTGCAATCTATGTGCTACTATCAACTACCATTTTCAGCCCCAACAACAACCACTACTGGGCGATATTACAAAGCTTTATACAAAGAAGTTCTCCTCGAGCCTTTCCCTCCAACTACTATGCACTCTCTTAATGGAAATGAATGATATCAACTACTTAACACTTATTACAATAAATATTGAGTCAGACAGATAAGAGCACAAGCTCCAAATCTGTACTGCGATCCAATCTTTAAAACAAAATACATTCCCCCATCAATCTTATGTAATGGTTTAGCCTTCGATCATTAAAAATATTCATACTTAAAAATCTTTGTCAGGTTTTACATTTATTACATTGATCTTTTGAAATTCAAAATGTGTACTAGTGCACCCAGCTGTCTTCCACGCTTATGCTTTGCTGGCGATGCTCCTGCATCATACTCCCTTGGCTGAAAAATTCATGGACTCCTATCCATGAGCTCTTGCACTGTCTTTCCATGCTTCTGGATATCTGCTTCACTGACCCAACTGGCATCTTCATCTGGTCATCCTTTCCACTTCACCAAATATTCAAAATATGTTTTTCTCCTAGTCTTCTTACCAACTCGATGACCTACGATATTTTCCATCCGCGGCTTCTCTACTACATGCATCTTCTTTTTCCACTAGATCTCTCCTCAATCTTTGGATCCTTCAGTTCCATCCTCCCTATAAGGGTACAAATATGAAATTTTAAATATGGGCGATATACCCACATCCTCTGGTAGCTCCAATTCATAAGCATTTTCACGAAATCTCCTCAGGATTTTACATAGTCCTATATTCTTCAATTTCAATTTCTTATATGTTCCCCTTGGGAATCTTTCTTTCCTAAAATGTGCTAGGACTTGATCTCCAACTTCAAATTCAATTTTCCTCCTATGTTGACTTGCTATGCGCTTATACTCGTTGTTGCTTTTCCCCAACTGCTCCTTGATCTCGTTGTGAAGTTCCTGCATTCCTGCAGCGAAGTCTTCAGCTCCAACGCTCCTAAATTCATCATGTTTCAGATCCCTTAATTTTGATACTCCTCTGGGATTCATTCCATATACAATTTGAAATGGAATTTTCCCAGTTCTTTTGTTCACTCAGTCATTATATGCAAATTCGGCTTGTGCTAGAATTTGATTCCACTGACTATGGTGTTCAGTGACCAAACTCCTCAACAAATCTCTTAAGCTTCTATTCACCACTTCAGTTTGTCCATCCGTTTGTGGTTGATATGAAGAACTAAAATATAGCTATGTTCCCAACTTTTTCCACAATGTCCTCCAGAAATGACCAACAAATTTGGTATCCCTGTCTGAAACTATACTCTTGGGCAATCCATGGAGTCTCACAATCTCCTTGAAAAACAAATTCGCAACATGCGTTGCATCACTGGTATTCTGACATGGGATAAAGTGTGCCATCTTCGAAAATCTATCCAACACCACAAATATGGAATCACTTCCTCTTTGTTCCCTTGGCAATCCTAATACAAAATCCATGCTTATTTCATCCCAAGGCCTTTCTGGAATAGGCAATGGATGATACAACCCAGTGTTTTGCTTCTTTTCCTTGGTATACCGACAAATCTTGCAATTATCCACAAATCGTTTCACCTCTACTCTCATACCTGGCCAATAATATGAACCATCCAATTGAGAAAATGTTTTTTCATGGCCGAAGTGTCCGGCTAGACCTCCACTATGCTTTTCCTTCAGTAAATTCTCCCTCATCGAGCATCTCGGTATGCACAACTGGCAACCTTTGAACAACAACACATCCTGAATTAGATATTCATCCCACTGGTTTTTGTTTCTGAGCACAGGATTCACACATGCTTCGTATGCCTCTCCAAAATCTGGATCACTGTGGTACATTTCCTTAAGGTGGTCAAACCCCAAGGTCTTCACTTGAAATTCCTGCAGAATCAAAATTCTCCTGCTCAATGCATCAACAACTTTGTTAGCATTCCCATAAATATGTTTGATGACAAAAGTGAAATTTTGCATAAACTCTATCCACTTAGCGTGTTTCTAGTTTAACTTCTCCTGTCTGGTTATGAATTGTAAAGCGTGATTATCTCTATACAAAACAAACTCCTTTGGTATGAGATAGTACCTCCACTTTTTCAATGCTTGAATGGCATACAACTCTTTTTCCTATGTGGAGTACTTATGTTTGGCTTCGTTCAGCTTCTCGCTAAAGTATGCAACAGTTCTGTTGTCTTGACTTAAGACCGCTCCAATTGCAACTCCACTTGCATCACATATTACCTGGAATTTCTTCCTGAAATCTGGCAGAACCAGAATCAGTTGTTAATTTATCTTCTCCTTCAATATATTGAAGTTGTTCTCAGACTCCTCTGTCCATTTGAAAGACTTGTGTCTTTTCTTTACTGTATCCATCATCTGAGCACTAATCCCACAAAAATTCCTGATGAATTTCCGGTAAAAACTTGCTAATCCATGGAAGCTTCTTACCTCAAAGATATTCTTTGGTGACGACCATTCTTTGATTGTTCTCACCTTTTCAAGATCCATCTTCAACTCATTTGAAGAAATTACAAAACCCAAATATATGAGCTCTGTCTTCATGAAAGAGGATTTCTTCATATTAATCAACATCTTCTCTTGTTGTAACCTCCTCATCACCAACGTTAAATGTCTCAGGTGTTCCTCCTTAGTCTTACTAAACACCAGTATATCATCCAGATATACAATTACGAACCTACCAATGAAATATTTCAACACTTCATTCATTAGCCTCATAAAAGTGATCGGGGCGTTTGTTAAGCCAAACGGCATAACAAGCCATTCATATAACCCCTCATTCGTCTTGAATGTTGTTTTCCATTCATCACCTTCTCTCATTTTGATTTGGTGATATCCACTTTTCAAATCTATTTTTGAAAAATAGTTATCCCCACTCAGGCAATCCATCAAGTCATCCATCCTTGGCAATGGAAATTTGTATCTGATGGTGATCTTGTTTATGGCCCTTAATTCCATACACATTCTCCACCCTCCATCCTTCTTTGGACTTAATACAGTTGGTACCGCACATGGACTCAAGCTTTCTTTGACCAACCCTTTGTCTAATAGATCTTGAACCTATCCCTTCACCTCCTCATTCTCTTGAGGTGTCAATTTGTACGCTGCTTTATTCTGATAGGTGGCAATGAATTTGGCAATTCATCCACTACAATATCAACAAAATTCTCTAGCAATTCCTGAACTTCCTCAGGAAAATACTCCATTGAAGTACTGGTAAGGATAACCCTTGGTTTCCTCACTGTAGCAAACTTCATTTCCTGTTCTTTCTTTACCTCATTTAGGATTTCCTTTCCACTCATGAGAAGTATGCTCGCATTGGCTTCATATTTCACCTTATTTTCCTCGATTGGCAACAACATGTGTGTCCTACCATTATTCTCCAAGGTGTAAGTGTTCCTCCTCCCATCATGAATAAATTTCCTATCATACTGCCAGGGCCTTCCCAACAATACATGATAGACATCCATAGGAATCACATCACATAGAATGCCATCCCTATATCCTCATATTTTGAAATTAACCAAGCATTGTTGAGTGATTGTTACCTGATGACCTTTCTGCAACCATGAGACTTTATACGATGTTGGAAGTGCAGTTGTTTACAGCTCCAAACTTTCCACCATCTCTATGGATACTAAGTTTCCAGTGCTCCCACTATCAATAATCACCTTGCAAACCCTGTCCTTCGTCTTACAAGCTGTCCTGAACAAATTGTTCCTTTGTGCTGGTTTCTCGATCTCAGGCTCCTGTTTTAAAAGAACTTTCATCATCATCAAGGATCTTCCATCCTCTACACCTTTTGCCTCAACATCTTGTTTCTTCTCTTCCGATATGTGTGCTTCCCCTCCTTTCTTCCTCTTAGGGCAATCCCAAGACATGTGTCCTATTTTTCCACAGGCACAACATCTCACTTGTCCTCCTCTACCTCTTCCTCTTCCTCTTCCACTGGGAAAATAACTTCTACCACCACTCTGTCTTCCTCGAGAACTTCCTCTTCTCTTAGAGTGACTATGTGGTTTCTCTACCTGATCCTTGGGCTTCTGTGCTTTCTCCTGGGCAACTCCTTTCCTCTGTTTGAACTTCGACCTCTGTTCTATTGACTTTGCCTCCTAGCCAACTTCTCTTCTTCTTTCAGCGCCATTTGATACACATCTTCTACTGTTCTAACTGTTGTCGTGCTGATTTCATCCTGGATTTCATATCTCAGGCCATTAATGTATCTGGAAACTTTCTCTTCGTCTCTCTCTCTCTATCCATCTCTGATGTTCAATTTGTAGAATTCCTTTGTGTATTCCTTCACAATCAATCCTCTCTGTCTCAGGTTCTGCATCCTCCAGAACAAACTTATATGGTAATCTTTGGGCATGAATTTCGCCTTCAACTTGGCTACCATTCGATCCCAACTCTTGATCTTTTATTTGCCTTTACTCCTCTTATCAGCCTATAGTTCATCCCACCACAGCGTTGCGTGTCCTTTGAGTCTAGTGACAACATGTCTTACATTTTTCTCCTCTTCGACATCTTCATAGTCGAAATACTTGTCCATTGCTTGTATCCAGTCAAGCAATTCTTTTGTGTCTAAATTTCCTTCATACATAGGGATTTCAATCTTCGCTCTGGCACCCAATTTGACAACCTCTCTCAGCAAGCGTTCTTCCACAGCATCATCAACTACAACTTCTTCGACTTCTACTTATTCATTCTCTGCCTCGTTGATATCTCCATTATCTGACACTCTTCTTTGTGTTGTCTCCATGGCATCCAGCCTTGCATGCAACTCTCTCATATCCCTTTCCATAGCTCTGTTGGCTACAGGTGGATCAACACGTCTTCTAGGCAACATTGTGCTGGTGCTTCTGATACCACTCTCCCTTCAGAAATCAATTATGAACTCTTCTCTGATACCACTCTGGCGCAAACCCCCTTCCCTCTAAAAGGGATGCTCGACCTCCCGTTCTTGGATCTTTTAAAATGTTGAGTCAGAGTGACTCCTTGGGTTCCTACGGGCACACAAAACCACTTAACCCACACACATAGGTCTCTCCTCAAATGACCATGACTATGACCGTGAGTCTACCTCCTTCGTGGATTCAGACTTCGAGGGTATCCCAAATCCTTTCCTTACTTCTTCCCGAAGTGCCCAACTCCGAGTCTTCGAACTCGTGCCACGCATCCCCTCAGATTTGTCGGCCCCACAATGGTTCAAACTTCGGAATCTCGCGAACCTTAAGTTTCTCACCCGCAAACCTCCAATCTTCCGGATCCTGAACTTCTAGATCCGTTGCCATGTCTCTTGCTGTGATCAACAATCAAGATTGAATCGTGACTTTGAACCTCGCGACTTTGTTTTTTCCAAGTCTCCAAACTTACCAAACTCCGAAGTACTGAAACACTCCACAACTATCTTTCCCACAACTTTACCAGATCCAACGGTCTAGAATCATTCACCTTCCTCCGAGAACGAATATTGCATTCACTGACTTTCAGTGGGGATTTCATGGATCTCCTTCCTTGAATAATTTCACCTCTCTTCCTCCTGATATTCCCTTCTTCTACTTGTTCCTCTGAACAATCTCTTCGACCCTTGGTCGAATTCTTGATCTGTGCACACCTTGCAATAGACTTTCGTCCACACTCACTCTTCTGTGAATGACTTTGCACTCCTTGCGACTGTTTTCCAACCGCTTATATTTATCATGACTGAATCATGCTATTCCTCTTGAGGTTCTTGATCTGAAACTCTGTCACGCATTCCTTGCAGATGTTGATGCACTCCTTGCATACGTATAATTTCCTTTATCTCTTCTGAGATTTAGAGTCGAAACAAACTCAACCACGCACTCCTTGAGGGCACTATGCACACCTTGCACTCACTCAATGAAAAGAAACAATTGGAACTTATCTACCCCTCACAAATGAATCATACATTCGATAAAGCAAATGCAGTCATGGTTCAAGAACAGAAATAACAGAGAATTGAAAAATAACAGAAACTCTACCATTCATTCAGATAGACATGAAATCAATACACATTTGGAACAATACCTCTGTTATATTCATCCAACTGAAACTTACATACATTCATACAACATTTCTTTGTATCTCCAGCTCTCGACTTACAATGGAAATCTATGCGCTACTATCAACCACTATCAACTACTATTTTCATCCCCAAAAACAACCACTACTGGGTGATATTACAAAGATTTATACAAAGAGGTGCTCCTCGAGCCTTTCCCTCCAACTACTCTACGCTCTCTTAATGGAAATGAATGCTATCAACTACTTAACACTTATTACAATAAATATTGAGTTAGACAGATAAGAGTGCAAGCTCCAAATCTATACTGTGATCTGATCTTTAAAACGAAATACATTCCCCCATTGATCTTACATGATGGTTCAACCTTCAATCATTACAGATATTCATACTGAAAAAGCTTTGTCAGGTTTTACATTTATTACATTGATCTTTTGAAATTCAAAATGTTTCAAAATGTGCGCTAGTGCACCCAACTATCTTCCATGCTTATGATTTTGTTGGCGATGCTCCTGCATCATCATTCAATGTTATTTTTGATAATCCAAAAATTAATTCTAAACTCAAGATAACTATGTTTGCTTATAATGGAAAGAATTTTGAGTGCAATAAAGAAGTGTTGTGTGATTCTTTTTGTATTTTTTAATTAGTAATGTAAAGCATAAAGCCACTTGCAAATAATAAGTTTACTAGTAAAGAAAATGTCAATGTCAAGTCTATATGAATATTTATCGAGATCAAAGTAGGTAAGCGAGTAAAATAAATAACATTTATTTTATGATGTGTGTTAGTATTTTTTGTGTCTAAAGAGGTCCCTTGGTTCCTTACAAGTTCATTGGAATTTTATAGAAATCTAGGTTAAATGTTGGGTTAATCTTAAATTGATCATTGATGTGTTTACCATTGGTGGCTCTAGGGACCATGGTATTGGGTAACTCATGCCATGAAGCATATTTAAAGGCTTGAAGAAATCCAATGTAAAATTCCTTGAGCAACTTGTTCTTTGGCTAACTTGGCTAGATTGACCAAGGTGAATGAAGATATATCTTTGGAAGTCAGTTTCTTAGTAAAGGGTTTCCATGGTAAAAAAACCTCTTGTGCATTTTTTGAATCCTTTGTGATTCTTGATGTTACTCATCTTGCTATGCTCTATTGTAAATTTGGTGTCAAAGCCTAATCACCTTGGATCGAAGGTGCTAAGGAAAAGGTTTTTTTTATTATCTAATCTTGGTTTGAGTGGGAGTCTGTGCAGAATGAAAACTTGTTGCAAGAAAATGACAAGCACTACAAGACTTGAAATGGAGAGTAAGCTTGAAGCATGTGGATTTGGCCTAGAACATGCATGGAGAAGCATGGATTTGTCGGTAGATGAATATATCTACCACTAAAATGCCTTGACCTATTGAGATCAAGTAGAGATTTGAAGAATATATCATATTTGAAGCTTGCATGTCTTAAGTTGGTGGCAAATTGTGTGCAATTTGAGGATGTCAAAGCCTAGATCTGTAATGGATTTCTTCATATCTACAATATTAACATGAGATTATTATTTGCAAGAATGAATCTATTGATGGTCTACTATTGAAAGCCATGAAGAGAAAATCAGATTGGATCTATTGTATCATCATGGAGAGGGCCATGTGGAGGCCAACGAGCTCTCTGAGATCCATAAAACATAAAATATAGTGTAATACTTGTTGTCACCGCCATGAAATATTTGGCTTGACGTTTATTGACTTGGAAGAAGACAGCGTAGATTCTGGAGTTTCAATAATTGTGAAACCATAAGGCGAAAAGTGTAGCTGTAGTGGAAGAGTTGTAATAACTAAGTGCATGAGTTGTTGGTATGTATTGAAGTGGCTATGGTGGATTGGCTATCCAATGAAGGTGTTCATAGTAGATATCAAATGTTGTGTAGTTGTGAGTGCTACAATGGGATATGTGTTGTGCTACAGTGGGATCATTGTGCTCTCATAACGCCAATGACAACGTGTTTTTGTAAATGAAAGTTTGGTTGCACAAGCATGTACCTATGAGAATTGGTTAGTTGAGAGTGGTTTATGTGATAGCCATAATTAATCCTAATTTTGTACACCAATTCATTAATAGACTAATAAGTGAATTTTTTTGTGTGTCATAAAAGCACTTGGCAAATTTGTGATAATATAAAATGGTCAAAGATGGGCATGATTTTGGAGGGAGTAGGTTTTATTTTTTTAGGGATTTTGGGCATAAAATTAAAGTCCAAGAGTAGAAAAAATATATAAATATATATAGGAAGAGTTCGTGGTAGGATCCAGGGGTTATAAGATCCAGTGATGGTTTAACAAACTGCATAAAAAAATGTAGGAGGTTGAGTGAGGTTGATTCACTTCAATGGTGAGAGCATAGGTCTAGCAATGGAAAGCATGAGGAAAATCATCACAAGGATTGATGACAACACAATAGTAGCACACGAACACAAAGTGGATAAAGAAGTAGTTGTTCCATGGAGCATACACGGTGTAGATAATGAAACAAGTTGATGTTTCATAGCATCACATGCTTAGACACACAATTGTAAGACTCCTCCTAGTATAGGCCTTAGGAGTTGGCCTATTGGCTTATATAGGCCTAGGTGGATAGTGTAGTCCGAGAGTGCATAGTGTAGAATTGATTTGGTCCAGAGATCCAAACAAGAAGGAGCTCAATGTAGATTACTCCTATTAAGAGCACGTCTCTAAAAGTGTATTGTAACTATTGTTTATTGCTAAAGAATACTTTGATCTTGCTTTGGACTCCCTAGGAAATCGTGTTGTTTCTTTCATTAGTTTGCAATTACCCCGTCCTAATTTTCTACACATTCTTCTCTCATGGATTAGTGTAAGAAGAATATTCCACACATATGCTTACTTTCATTTGGTATCTTGACTTTGTCATTAATGAGTTTACCATTGGTGGTGTACAAGCCTGCGGTATTTGATGTGATGGAGCCTATTTAAAGGCTTGAAGAACTCCATTGTAAAACACTGGCTTGGCCAAGGAAATAACTACTTATTGTTGTTGATTCAAATTGGATTATCATACAATTTGTCATCTATCTTGGTACTTTCTAGGTGGAAAAAATTGGAGGACTCAACTTGCAGGGCCATTTTAGTGGCAAGTCCTAGTTTGGACAATTGGGGTCTAAAACCTTCCAGATCCATTTTGAGGCATTAAACAACATTTTCTTTAGTTACAATGTCTGAAACGCATGCAAGCACCCTTGTCGGTGTTCTACACTCCAAGACCTTTCCAATAGTGCAAAAATTGACTCAATCAAAGCCTGTATAAAAAAGTTATGCCTCTCACAAGTTGACCTACCTAGTTGACCACCATGGTATGAGTGGTTGCCACATCACCCCCCATTACTCACACATATGGTGCTAGTCATGTGTGTACTTTCTAGATGATTATAGAAGGTCCAAACCTGATCACTAATTGAGTGTTAAGGAAGTCAAAACCCTAACCCTAGACGACTATTGGGCTATATTAAATACTGGGCCTCTAGGAGGAGAAAGAGTTTCATTCTTTAGCATTGTACTTGTTCCAAAGTTGAGAAGAGCAAATAGGAGTGGTATTTTGAGAGCATAATAGAAAAGGGAAAGATTTTGTAGGAGACTTGCAAGCCACAATGTCAATGGAAACTCCACAGTGAATGTTTCTTCCGTTGTATCTACATTTCCATAATTGAAGAAAAGAGAGCACAGCATAGGCCTCACCTTCTAGCTGGGTTTTCTCACGTATTGGGTTTCCTAGGATATATCTTGTGTTCATTTGTGTGTGGATAGTGTGTTATTTTGCTCATTTCTTTCATGTTTGTAATTCAGTTACAGGGATGATTTTAAGGATGGAAATTTATTTTAAACTGTAGAAACCTTGGCGAATCTTACTAATCCTTCATATGACAGCTATAAATGTTTGGTGATATTTTTGTAAAAATATTCAATTTTCTAAGGATTTTATGTAGTTTGTATAAACTTTTGGCGAATTTTAAGGTAAAATAATTTATCCTATAAAATTTGGGCAAATCATTTTTAGAATAGCGAATATATTTTTGGGAAAAAACATGGAAAATTAGCCCATGAGAGAAATTTAGCCCCTAAAATCATCCCTGTAAATTAGTTATTTCATAAATTCAAACAAAGTGAGTAATTAACTAATCTAGGATCTAAGGAAACAAACTGCAAAATCTAAGATTTCAAAATAAACTAAGATCTCTCGAGTGAAATACCCATAACAATTTATAGATTAAGTGTTTATTGTGCCTATCTAATTACACTATTTCTCTCTTTTAGTTTTAACTTTAAATTAAAAATATTTATGTTATATAGTTAAAGATTTATATATTTTTAAAAACATTTACAAATTATTTTGATAATAAAAAATTCAAAGTTTATAATTAAAATGATTTTATTTTTTTAAATAATATTAGTAGTAATTTAATTTCAACTCATTACCTAGTATTAAGTGATTTTTTGAAATAAAAATAATAATTTAATTTCAACTCATTACTTAGTATTAAGTGATTTTTTAAATAAAAAATAATTTAATTATTAAATGATTTACAATAAAAATAATAATTTAATTTCAACTCATTACTTAGTATTAAGTGATTTTTTGAAATAAAAAATAATTTAATTATTAAGTGATTTTTTGAAATACAATCACATTCAAAATCATTGTATGAATTGTAGTGAGAATGAATCATATAAAAATATTTTATAGTCCCAATAAAAGGCAACAAACGTTGAATTGCAACGTTGAATTTGCAATTCAAAAGTAGTTAAAATCCAAGTCGGGAATGGAATTAAGACAAGGGTTGTATGGCAACTCAGTCCCTGCCGAGTTAGTTGGGAAATATATGTTAAACAATGAAACTTAATATAACTAAATGCATAAGTAATGCATAGTTTTGATCAAAAGATAATAATTAAAGGTTGTTTGTTATTCAAAATGTATAATGAACCGTAAACTGAATGGAACTAAATCCTCATGAAACTAGGTACATTCTCAGTGTTAAATAGTACTAACTAGACATATACACCAAACAAAATCAAGTTGCTAATATTAAAAATCAATTGGTTAGACCATTTATAATTAGACCATAAATGGGTAGACCATTTATATTTAAGGGACTAATAAATGAATTAGTTAGATCATTTATAGTTGGTCAAGTCATATTTTCATAATTAATATTAAAAAAAATATTACTCTCGTCAAGTTGCATCATAAAAGGACCTTCCATTTATTGTCATATCAATACTAAATAATAAAACTAAATATTAAATAAATGTGGATTTCTTTCTTATTTTTTTGGATGAAAATAATAAAAAAAAAGTCAAATAATTTTTTTTTAATTAATCAAAATTTAAAATAAATTATTTTTCAACTTTTGTAGAAGAACATGGTTTAATGGTTAAGAACATGTGTTTCCTCCTAAGAGGTCATTAGTTCAAATCAACATAGGGGTAGAGTATGTATACATCTGTAGACTTTAGTAGTCTAATCATTACACGGAGGGAGTCCCTTATCCCACAAATAAGAGGATCTCATATACCAATTTTATTGTCTAACTACTACTACTACTACTACTATCATCCTCTTCCTCCTCCCAAAATTTGCTAATTTTTTTTTATTGTAATAAAAAAATCAAATCACTATTTTAAATCAAACATAATTTTAAAACAACTTTAAAATTTTCAACTCAACTACTAATAATATTAAATTATTACACTTTCCACTTTCCATAGTTTCATGGACATTCGTTCACCACATAAAATTGGTTCTTTAATTCTCACCTACACAATGAATAAATATCATACCCTTTACAACTATAAAGCAAAAATTAATATAAAAAAAGTCTTTGTTGGTGAAGAAAGAAAAAATCAAGATGGAAGGTATGATATTTCCCACATGTCGTTGATTAGATATGATAGATAGTTTATTGTCTTACCCTTCCCGGTTGCGTCCATTCCCTGCTCTGCAAATCAAGAACGTGGAGCTCATTTATTTTCTTGAACCCATTCGTGACTCCAACAATGACAACATTGTCACTATCTCGGCTGCCTGGCTACTCTCCACATGTATGGGGCGATCTCCATTCCAAGTTTTTCAAATCCAATGCCACCACCTCCCCGAAGTGCAATCCCTGCAGCACCTTATACCCAACCAGGATTACTAACATTGTATTAAAGACTACATTATGCAGAAGGGATCAGACTGACAAAGCAAGGCAGAAGGGGGATCGGGAATAGAACGTAAATCATGTCAGAAATGTTAATGCACACCGCCACGAGCAAATAACACCTTGAAGTGGAGAGCCAATAAAAAGGGAGAAAAGTATTTTTTTTTTATTTTTTTTTAATTGTAATAATAATTTTATTGAAGTTTTCTTAAGTTGCACATTTGAAATGCAAATTTTTTTTAAGTCAAAGCAACAACTAATATTTGGTCAGTGACCAACTCATTGCTATTAGTCCCTAGCAGGGACTAATAAAACTGGGCTCTCATATATCCTTCTATAATTCTAAGTTTGTTCTTTGAAACAAAATTAATTATATATATAGAGGTTGTGAAAGCAATGGGAATATGTTTTTGTTGTTTAAAAAAAAAAAAAAGGAATATGTGATTTCTTTGGTAATTAATTAAATGTAATTCAAAATTAAAATTAAAATATGAATAAAGCTACACCAAATTTTAATATATTGGAAGAGAACATTGATAAGTGTTTGAAAACAAGTATGATAATTCAATAAACTATTAACAAAATCTAATTAAAAATTAAAAAAATCAAATAATATATATAATTAAAAATTAAAACATGAATAAAGCTAAAACGAAATTTTAATATATTGGAAGTCTACATTGATAAGTGTTTGAAAACAAGTATAATAATTCAATAAACTACTAACAAATTTTAATTAAAAATTAAAAAAAAACAAATAATATATAAATATGAATAAATTAAAGTTAAAATTTAATAAAACGAATGATATATAAATATGAATAAATTAAAGTTAAAATTTAATAAAATGAACATGATGAAGAATTAAAAACAATCATGTCAATTTAGTAAATCATATTTATATGTAAGGAAATAAATGTTAATTAAATATAAATATAAAGAAAATTTATTATCATTTTTTAAAAAAAAATTTAAAAAAATTATATATATAATTTTATTTCTTTGTATATAAAAACAAAACAAAATATTTTGCTTAACTTTTTAAAGTTCATGTTATATTTTTTTATATCAATATATATTATAATATATATTAAATGTGTAAATTACACATGCATTAAAAAAAAACACTTCACAATCAATCATAACCTTTAATAAATTGAAAGAATGTGTTTGATGAAGAATTTAAAACAAACATGCCAAATGTAAAGAAACAAATTGAGAACCTTTAATAAATTTTAAAAACAAGCATGTCAATAAACAAATGTTAATTAAATACAAAATTTATTAATTTTTTTTTAAAATATTAAAAAAAAAATTATAAAGAAAAGTTATTATCCTTTTTATAAAAAAAGTTAAAAGAAATTATATAAATAATCTTATTTTTTTTATCTAAAAATAAGATAAAATATTTTATTTAACTTTTTTAACTTCATGTTATATTTTTTCATATTAATATATATTAAATGTTTAAATTACACATATTATAAAAAGGTTTATCAATCATAACTTTTACATATATTTATTTTAGATTGAAATTAAATAAAAATAATTAAATAATATTATAATTTTATATATATTTATCTTATTTAATATGAATAGATTGAAATTAAATAGAAATAATTAAATAATATTATAACTTTTATATATAATTATCTTATTATGAATAGATTGAAATTAAATAAAAATAATTAAATAATATTATTTTGATGAGACATTGTTCTTCCATCATGTTCAACAAGTTAGAGTATGAATCAAAGTAAGCTTTTTGATGACTTTGAAAGCTCTCCCTCCATAATTCTCTCCATGAGTTTATCTCCTCAACAAATAAAAACTTAACACCCACATCCATGAAAATGCCATTTCATAATATTCTTTTAATAAGATAAGTTTCTTTTATTGTGATTGGATGAGCTTTTTCTAGGATTCAAAGCAACCTCTTCCAAAGATTTTTAAGACTCCCCATTCATACTTCTCCCAGGGAGTTTACCCTCCAATAATAAAAACTTAGCAATCACATCATTGCCATCATACTTTTCCCAGGGAGTTTACCCTCCAATAATAAAAACTCGGCAATCACATCATTGTCATCTAAAGCATGTCATTGGTTGATATGAACAAAATATCTATCCTCTCTTGTGACATTCGAGACTTTGATTTCTTCAATTCAAATCATGCGATTTAAAGTTCTCCACACATTTAAAGCTTTGAACTCTTCGAATCAAATTATGGAGTAGCCAATAAAAACAGTTAAACATGATTGAGGTGAATAAAAACATTGGTTTTCTTTCTTAATCTTAAAACCTAGAAAATTTGATTTCTTTCAATCAAGTCGTATCATTTGTCTTTTCCAATAACATATGAAGCTTCGACCTCTTCAAATTTTAATTGGTTTTGATTTAGTCCATAATAAAAATAATAAAAATAATATATGGAATTAAATATATATTTCATTCTTTTATATTTGTCTTTTTCTATGT
>ML777420.1:409734-435261 GCA_009831015.1 Picea engelmannii
GGAAAAATTCCACATATTAGAGAGAGATAATGAAAGTGATGGGATAATGGGACAATGATCGTATGTGTAAGGAGGGGTTGTCGATGAATTGGGAGAGATTATGGAGATTAGGTGGAGGGGGTGAGGGGTTATGGGGGAGGGAGAAGGCCCACAAATGTGTATGTGAAGAGGGTGGGGAGGAACCTCCTAAACATGGGTTGCGATGAGAAGGGAGATGAAGTAGGTTGGGGTAATCCTTAGAGGAGGCTCATTGTCGTGGGAAGGGGGACATGTGGGGTGACAACGTGACCCCATGACAAACCTACATACAAGATTTTGCAAGGATTAGTTAATGCCTCTTGTGGTGTTGTGGTGGAGTTGAAAAACTCTGTTGGTTGATGGAGAATATATATCTAATGAAAAAGGGAAAGAAGAATGACAAAGAGAGAGAAACCCTTCTTATCAAAAGATCAAAACATTTATTAAATCAATAAAACTTATCATTGATCGTTAAAGGAGAAAGACTTGTGAAATGTCAAAAAAAAAAAAAAAAATTGCCACATATGCACTCTTAAAATGGCCGTCATTACACCATTGTCATAGTGTATGTTAAGATTGTACATCTCAATAAAGAATAAAATACCCAAGTCATAATGACATAAAAAGTTACACTTTGTGAAGAATGAACAAGCTGCAACCACTATATAACTCCAATACATATGCAACTAAACTTGATTATGCTCATTTTACATGATGCTATCCACGAGGGTTGAGTTTAATTTCACTATACCATGTATAACTCAATCCAAATCACTCAAGTTTGAATCCACGTGGGTTGAGTTTACGTCCTTTCAAACTCTTAAGTTTATTTAGTCACCTTAGATGAAGAGGTAGGTCCCAATTCAAACGAGTTACCATATTTTTACTATAAAAAAAAATCAAATGACTTTGAAATTATAATCATTAAAATATTGTTTGTTTTTTATTTGTAAATTTATACTTCTTTTCCAAACTTTATACTTTCCTAACATGTTAACCAATGACTTTTAAATTATTTTATTTGTAAATTTAAACTTCTCCACTTTGTTAAAATTAACTCCAAACTTTATACTTTCCTAACATATTAGCCAATTAGTTCAAGATATATGATAGTTTCTAATATGTATAAGTTGGTGAATGAGAGTCAAAGTTCATTGGACTTTTGCCGGATGCACCGGACCATCTAACATGTGAAGTAGATCTAACACATCATCAGATTAACCTATTGTGTGTTGGTAAATGCAATTAATTGAGATTTGATTCAATTTTCAATGTACATTGTATTATAAATAATTCAACAAAACTCACTTGATTCTGAATTCATATGTATTGGGTTTAGCTCGAGTCAAAATTTTGGACGGTATTTCATTTTATTATTTTTAAGTTCATATAAATTTATTAAATTTATTATTAATAAAGTTTAAAATAAAATAAGTAAAAAATAATAAATTGTTAATGTAAATGGTGGCTTATTTTAAAGAAATGAATGAGAATTTTAATAAGTCAAAAAATTAATGTTAATTTTATGAAATTATATAGTAAAGTTTTTAAATTTAGAACTTTAATAGAAGCATGGCTTAGAGAATGGCTAAATACAACATCAAATATAATTGACTCGATTGACAAATCAAATTAGGAGCCTTAATTCCTATCTATAAAGGTTGCTGACCCACAGTGCACATACCCACTACTACTACTATTGTTAAGTGTTCTCCTTTTCCTCAGTATCTTGATCAATCAGGATGGGGTTGGAAGGAGTACCTTCAAACTCCTAGGCAGGTTATATTTTTTCAATTGGGTTGAGTTTGACATCATCTGGGTTCGTCACAATTATATTAATGTTATAAACTATTGTCACAAATTGCTTCAAACTTTTTATCCATTAAATCTAGTTTGTGGAGAATTACTCATTGTTGTTGACCCCTCTCTTCAACAACTTATGCTATGAAAGATTTGTTCGACCAGTAAAGCTATATCAACTTGAAAATATTGGTGTCTCTCTACAGCGAAAGAAGGTGATATGGATTATACTGAGAACGAAATGAGATACAAAGGAAAATATAACAGAAACACAAAAATAAAGTGAAACCCAACTTCTATTAATGAATAAATAACAGTTTATTGTAGAACTCAAACTGGCTAGAATGGGGTAGCTTATCTTTGAAGAGAAAGAGATGTTGTCTACGCTTCATTCACAACAAGATTTCCATCACACTCCATTGCATCCTTAAAGGACCTCCTTCACCTCCATTATATATGAGAGAGTGAGAGGAGAATAATTCCCATGATGCATGTGTGATAAATTGGTCTAAGTTTACAAAATGACATGTGCATGTAAAACACTAGGAATTCTTGGGAGGTCACTCATCCTAGTAGTATTGTAGCCAAAGAGCATTTAACTACTGATTTCTAATGAGATCTGGTGCATTAATGGTCCATGCATTACATTACATTACAAATGGAGATGAAATTACATTACATTCCCCATCAAAAGGGTGAAATATCACGGTTTGTCAAAACCATAGGCTTAGAAACATTGATTCAATGGAGAAGGTGGTTGGCCACCGAGATCCACCTGGATCAATCCCCCCCCCTAGGAAGAAATGGTCCCCATTGCGTTAAGTTCCCTCGAGAGATAGGGAAAAATTTGTTGAATCTAAACTTTGGTGAGCCACTTGCCTTGCTGAAGTAGTTGTCCTACTTATACTTGGCCCATGGAAGGATGTCATGAACCTGTTGGTGGAGGTGTTAGATCCATTCAACAAATTTGGTTGCATGATCTGCCTTGGTTTGAGTGTGGGAGGACTATGTCCATGAAGATGCAACAAGAATAGTTATATCAATGGGGGATAATGGTTGGAACCCAAAGCACACTTAAAAAGGCATGTGGCCAATAGAGCTATGATGAACATATGGAAGACTCTCATTCTATGGAAGGGAGCGTCTATAGATTGGACCAATGGTTAAGGGAAAACCATGCACTAATTCAATTGAATGTGAGACGTGGTAGTGTAGAGGAACCCTTGTAAGTGAAGCATAAATATCCTCGTGCTCCTCTCCAATATTTTCGACCTATTTCTGCTGGATAGAAAGGTCTTGGGTCAAGGATATAGTAGTCGCGATGACCTTTTGTTCACCTTCTCACTAGATTGTGAACATGGAAAACTTTTTAGTTCGAGAGATTTCTTTGTGGAACTATTTTGTCGAGATCAATGAAGTGGTAGTAATTAGAGCTACCTCTCGTACCCTACATAGCTGACCTCCCAGAGTAACAATGACACTGCGGAGCCAAGACTCATAGATAGTGTCACATTTCCACATACATAGTTGTCCTAAAATAACATCATAGACTTCAAGTGGGACAACATCACACAATACCTCATCCTTGAAGGGATTGTTGTCATAAGACAAACAACATTTTTGGCTAATGCATATGTCTCGTCCCCAGCTCAACCATCTAATTGTGTATGGTTGGGGGTGTGGCATCATTGGCAGTTTCAATGTCTTGACAACCTCGACTAAGATCAGTTTCTTATGACTCTTGTTGTCAGCAATGAAAAGCAGTGGGGTCCCCTTTACCCACATCTATGAGGGGAAGAGGTACTCCCCCTCCTCGGGCTCCTCTAGTTCTTTTGGTTGTATTGTTGTGGCCACGATGGTAGTAGTGGGTTCTGCATCGATGATCCGTTTCCATTTATTGTGCTATGAATTAGAGTTAGATTCAGGCTATGATTAATTTTCTTTGAGCTCAGGCACCAATGATTGTTTCAAGCAACATTCATCGGTGTTTTTCTAGGGGATTTTATGGAACTCACACCACTTTTCGATGTCATTCTTAGACTTCCCATCACCCTTCTTAGCTAGTTACTTGGTATGGTTTTATTGGTACTGCCTTTCCTTTCATTGTCCTTTGCTCTGTGAGTTAGGGTTTCCTTTTCCATGCTTCTATTGTGGCGTATTTGCAAACCCAAACTCCCGCTTACTCCACTGCTTGAATTTCTACTCAATTTTGACTGCATATAGATAAGCAGCTCCCAATGAGGAGAAGTCTAAGAAATCCATCTTTGTTTGAATGTACCTATGTATATCATTGTGGTACTTCAAAAGCAGGTGTTGATCGGAGTCTTTGATACCCAACTTTGAGCACAAGGTATGAAAGATGTTAGTGTACTCCGACACTATTTGTTTTTTTTTTTCTAAGGTAAATTTGTCCATCTCATGTACTGGTCATCATAGTTTTCAACAGGGTAAAACTCCTCCTTGAGGGAATCTACAAAGGATTCCCAAGTGGGTTCTTTCCAAAATGGCGTAGCTTCATCTGCGGTGTACCTCTCCCAGTAACCTTCCCACCAAGATCTGACAAGGGGAAGGGATTTAAGGAGTGCAAAGTTGATCTTTTCATTCTCGAAATTTTTTTGGACATAGTAATAACCTTTCTAGCTGATTCAACCATTTTATAGAGAATATGCATCTACATGGCCTTCAAATAGGGAGATATAAAAATTTACTTGTGCCTTGAAGGGTGCCACACCTCTGAAATTACTGCTTGTCGAAGATGCCTCGACTTCCATCGGTAGTCATCGAAGGGTCTGAGGGAAATTGTTCATCATCTTTCTCCTTTGTCACATGAGGGCTTCCTCGAGAAATGTATTGAAAGGATCTCCTACTCAGTCATATCTCTTTTCTTCCACCATCAGAGGTCACTTGGACTGGTGAGAGTGATAGTCCTCAAGTGAAATTAGATCAAGACCTAACTCTCTATACCTTGACCTTGTTGGGGACATGCTCTAAGAAATAACAAGGAGCAAACTACTCTAATACCACATATATACATTATTCTAAGAACAAAATGAGATACAAAGGAAAATTCAATAGAAACACATAAATAAAGTGAAATTACATCACACCCAATTGCATCCTTAAAGGACCTCCTTCACCTCGATTATATATGAGAGAGTGAGGGGCGAATAATTGCCATGATGCAAGTGGGAAAAATTGGTCTAAGTTTACAAATTCCATAGGCATGTCATACACTAGGACTTCCCAGGAGGTCACACATCCTGATACTACTCTATCCCAAGCATGCTTACTGTATAGTTCGAATGGGATCTAGTGCATTAATATTGTAGAAATTACATTACATTACAAATGCAAAGGACATTACATTACATTCCCTATCAAAAGGGTGAATATCATGGTTTATCAAAACCATAGGCTTAGAAATGTTGATTCAATGGAGAAGGTGGATGGCCACTGAGATCTACTTGGATCAGAAGCCTATGTTTAGAGCCAAGTCTCAGAATTCCACCTCAACGTGATAATTGGTCATTTTCCTTCATTTTTTCTTGACTAGATTCTCTATGTGGGAAACATCCTCCTTGATGAGGTTTGTGAAGTGAAGATGATAATTGAATGTGACATCAATGTCATCATCCTAGGTACGATTAATCTAATGAGGTATTTGTACTTTTAGGGAATTCCTTCCATCTTTCCTGGTGTGCCTTTTAGCCCCACATTTGCTAGATTTTGAGCAAGGAACACCATTAGGATTCAACATCTTGGCCTAGGGACGAGTAACAAAAACGAAGGAGGGAAGGATGTAGGGAAGGATTGAGAGAGGCCTCTAAGAATGGGGGGATGGTATCAAATCCAAGATATCAATCACCTACCTAGAGAGGAAAACCAAAGAAGGATACCCCAGGTCGTCCAACGAATTTCCATTTAACTACAAAGGGAGAGAATTGCCATCCTAGGATAAATAGAGAGACAAGATAGATCATAATTGATCTGAATCGGATCCAAAAAAGAACAATTGAATATTGGAACTGTTAAAGAATATTTCTCCTGCAGACAGCCGAAACTTCCCTTGGATTACTAGACCCCTATACCAAGATAGAAACAATACAAGTGGAAACAATATATATATGAATAGATTAAAATTAATTAAAAATAATTAGATAATATTATTTTGATGAGACATTGTTCTTCCATCATGTTGAACAAAGTTAGAGTATGAATCAAAGTAAGCTTCTCCAATGAATTTGAAAGCTCTCCCTCCATAATTCTCCCCATGAGTTCATCTCCTCCACAAATAAAAACTTAACACTCACATATATGAAAATGTCGTTCCATAATATTCTTTTAATAAGATAAGTTTCTTCTATCATGATTGGACGAGCTTTTTTTATGATTCAAAGCAACCTCTTCCAAAGACTTTTAAGACTCCCCAATCATACTTCTCCAAGGGAGTTTACCCTCCAATAATAAAAACTTGGCAATCACATCATTGTCATCTAAAGCATGTCATTAGTTGATATGAACAAAATATCTATCCTCTATTGTGACATTCAAGATTTTGATTTCTTCAATTCAAATCATGTGATTTAAAGTTCTCCACAAACATTTAAAGCTTTGAACTCTTCAAATAAAACTATGGAGTAGCCAATACAAATAGTTAAACATTATTGAGGTAAATAAAAGCATTGGTCTTGTTTCTTACTCTTTAACACTTAGAAGCTTTGACTTCTTCCAAGTCGTATCATTTGTCTTTTCCACTAACATTTGAAGCTCCGACCTCTTCAAATTTTAATTGGTTTTGATTTATTCCATAACAAAAATAATATATGGAGTTAAATATATACTTCATTCTTTCCTATTTGTCTTTTTCTATGTTTTTTTTTTCTTTTTCTTTTTTAATATAAAAAAGAAAAGGAGTGTACATTCACCTTATCGTATGTTTTTATTCTCATTTTCCTAAGAGTAGGGGGAGGTTGAAACTGCACATTTAACGTTGTATACATTTGTGTTGGATTTTATGAGAAAGAAAAAGATATAACTAAATTTCCACATGGAAAAATTCCACATGAAAAACTTCCACATACTAGAGAGAGGTAATGAAAGTGATGGGATAGTGAGACAATGATCATATGTGTAAGGAGGGGTTGTCGATGACTTGGGAGAGATTATGGAGATTAGGTGGAGGGGGTGAGGAGTTATGGAGGAGGGAGAAGCCCCACAAATGTGTATATGAAGAGGGTGGGGAGGAACCTCCTAAACATGGGTTGCGATTAGAAGGGAGATGAAGTAGGCTGGGGTAACCCTTAGAGGAGGCTCATTGTCGTGGGAAGGGGGGCATGTGGGGTGAACATGGTGATCCCCCCATGAAAAACCTACATACAAGATTTTGCAAGGATTGGTTAATGCCTCTTATGGTGGAGTTGAAGAACTATATTGGTTGATGAAGAAGATATAGCTAATGGTAAAGGGGAAGAAGAATGACAAGGAGAGGGAGGAAAACCCTCCTCGTCAAAAGATCAAAACATTTATTAGATAAATAAAACTTATCATTGATCGTTAGAAGAAAGAGACTTGTGAGATGTCAAAAAAGATGATACATATGCACTCTGTAAAATGACCATCATTATACCATTGTCATAATGTATGTTAAAGTTGTACATCTCAATAAAGAATAAAATACCAAATCATAATGACATAGAGAGTTACACTTTGTGAACAACAAACAAGCTCAACCACTATGTAACTCCAATACATATGCAACTAAACTTGATTATGCTCATTTTATAGGATGCATAGATGCTATCCACGAGGGTTGAGTTTAATTTCACTATACCATGTATAACTCAACCCAAATCACTCAAGTTTGAATCCACGTGGGTTGAGTATACGTCCTTTCAAACTCTTAATGTTTATTTAGTCACCTTAGATGAAGAGGTAGGTGCTCAATTCAAACGAGTTACCATATTTTTACTATGGTCCTCATAAAAAAACAAATGACTTTTAAATTATAATCATTAAAATATTACTTTTTATTTGTAAATTTATACTTCTCCTCCAAACTTTATACTTTCCTAATATGTTAGCCAAGGACTTTTAAATTATTTTATTTGTAAATTTAACTTCTCCATTTTGTTAGAAAATTAACTCCAAACTTTATACTTTCCTAACATGTTAGCCAATTAGTTCAAGATATATGATAGTTTCTAATAAGTATAAGTTAGTGAATTAGATTCAAAGTTCCACAAAATAATAATTATTGGAATTTTGACATATCACTTTATATGACGGATGCATCGGACCATCTAAGATGTGAAGTAGATCTAACACATCATGAGATTATCTTTGTTGGTAAATGCAATTAATTGAGATTTGATTTAATTTTTAATGTACATATTGAATGGGTTTAATGGTTAAGAACGTGTGTTTCCTCCTAAGAGGTTACAAGTTCAAATCCAAAGGGGTAGGGTATGTATACATATGTAGAATTTACCAGTCAAATTATTGCGCGGAGGGGGTCCCTTGTCCTACAAACAAGGGCGTCGCATACACCAATTTGGTCTCTGACTTGACCATGACCTTAAAAATAGGTTATTATTATTATTATTAATATATTATAAATAAGTCAACTCACTTGATTCTGAATTCAAATTTATTGGGTTTAACTCGAGTCAAAATTTTGGACAATATTTTATTTTATTATTTTTAAGTTCATATAAATTTATTATTAATAAAGTATATAAAATAAGTAAAAAATAAATATAGTTAATGTAAATGGTGGCTTATTTTAAAGAAATGAATGAGAATTTTAATAAGTCAAAAAAATGAATGTTAATTTTATGAAATTATATAGTAAAGTTTTTTAAATCTAGATCTTTAATAGAAGTATGGCTTAGAGAATAGCTAAATACAACATAAAAGATAATTGGCTCCAACAAATAAAATTAGGAGTCTCAATTCCTATCTATAAAGTTAGAAAAAGATGGTAAGTGTTGCTAACTCATAGTGCACATGCCCACTACTGTTACTGCTAATTGTTCTCCTTTTCCTCAGTATCTTGATCAATCAGGATGGGGTTGGAAGGAGTAACTTCAAACTCTCGAGTATGTTCTATTTTTTCAACTGGGTTGGGATTGACATCATTTGCGTTCATCACAATGATATTAATGTTATAGATTATTTTGACAGATTGCTTCAAA
The DNA here is from genome assembly GCA_009831015.1 of Picea engelmannii. Lineage (NCBI taxonomy): Eukaryota > Viridiplantae > Streptophyta > Pinopsida > Pinales > Pinaceae > Picea > Picea engelmannii. The sequence goes on from ML777420.1 coordinate 418,746, forward strand.
CTTTTTATCCATTAAATCTAGTTTGTGGAGAATTGCTCATTTTTGTTGACCCCTCTCTTCAACAACCTATGCTATGAAATATTTGTTCAACCATAAAGCTATATCAACTTGAAAATATTGGTGTCTCTCTAGAGAGAGAGAAGTTGATATGGATTATGCTGAGAACGAAATGAGATACAAAGGAAAATATAGTAGAAACACAAATATAAAGTGAAACCCAACTTCTATTAATGAATAAAATAACAGAACATTATAGAACACAAACTGGCTAGAATGGGGTAGCTTATCTTTGAAGAGAAAGAGATGTTGTCTATGCTTCATTCACAAAAATCTTTCCATCACACTCCATTGCATCCTTAAAGGACCTCCTTCACCTCAATTACATATGAGAGAGTGAGAGGAGAATAATTCCCATGATGCATGTATGATAAATTGATCTAAGTTTACAAAATGCCATAGGCATGTAAAAAACTAGGAATTATTGGGAGGTCACTCATCCTAGTAGTATTGTAGCCAAAGAGCATTTAACTACTTAGTTCTAATGAGATCTGGTGCATTAATGTTCCAGGCATTACATTACATTACAAATGGAGATGAAATTACATTGCATTCCCCATCAAAAGGGTGAAATATCATGGTTTATCAAAACCACAGGCTTAGAAACGTTGATTCAATGGAGAAGGTGGTTGGCCACTGAGATCCACCTGGATCAATCCCCCCCCCCTAGGAATAAATGGTCCCCATTGCGTCAAGTTCCCTCGAGAGATAGGGAAACATTTGTTGAATCTAAACTTTGGTGAGCCACTTGCCTTGCTGAAGTAGTTGTCCTACTTATACTTGGCCCATGGAAGGATGTCATGAACCTCTTGGTGGAGGTGTTATATCCATTCAACAACTTTGGTTGCATGATTTGCCTTGGTTTGAGTGTGGGATGACTCTCTCCGTGAATATGGAACAAGAAGAGTTATATCAATGGGGAATAATGGTTGGAACCCAAAGCACACTTAAAAAGGTATGTGACCAATAGAGCTATGATGAACATATGAAAGACTCTCATTCTATGGAAGGGAGCGTCTATAGATTGGACCAATAGTTAAGGGAAAACCATGCACTAATTCCATTGAATGCGAGACGTGGTAGTGTAGAGGAACCCCTGTAAGTGAAGCATAAATATCTTCGTGCTCCTCTCCAATATTTTCGACCTGATTCAGCTGGATAGAAAGGTCTTGGGTCGAGGCTATAGTAGTCGTGATGACCTTTTGTTCACCTCCTGACTAGATTGTGAACATGGAAAAAAATTTAGTTCGAGATATTTCTTTGTGGCACTATTTTTTCGAGATCAATGAAGTGGTAGTAATCAGAGCTATCTATGGTACCCTGGATAGCTGACTTCCCAGAGTAACAATGACACTGCAGAGCTAAGACTCATAGATAACGTGGCATTTCCACATATATGGTTGTCCTAAAAGAACATCATAGACCTCAAGTGGGACAACATCACACAATACCTCATCCTTGAAGGGATTGATGTCATAGGACAAACAACACTCTTGGCTAATGCATATGTCTTGTCCCCAACTCAACCATCCGATTATGTATGGTTGGGGGTGTGGAATCATTGGAAGCTTCAATCTCTTGACATCCTCGACTGAGATAAGGTTATTATGACTCATGTTGTCAACAATGAAAAGAAGTGGGGTCCCCTCTACCCACATCTGCGAGTGGAAGAGGCACTCCCCCTCCTCGGGCTCCTCTAGTTCTTTTGGTTGTATTGTTGTGGCCATGATGATAGTAGTGGGTTCTGCATCGATGATCCATTTCAATTTATTGTGCTATGAATTAGAGTTAGAGTCAGGTTCTTATTATTTTTCTTTGAGCTCAACCACCAATGATTGTTTCAAGTGACATTCATTGGTGTTTTTCTAGGGGATTTTATGGAACTCACACCACTTTTTGATGTCATTCTTAGACTTCCCATCACCCTTATTAGCCAGTTTCTTGGTAAGATTTTCTTGGTACTGACTTTCCTTTCATTGTCCTTCGTTCTATGAGTTAGGTTTTTCTTTTCCATGCTTCTGTTGTGGCGTATTTGCAAACCCAAACTCCCGCTTACTCCACTTCTTGAATTTCTATTCAATTTTGATTGCATATCAATAAGAAGCTCCCAATGAGGAGAAGGCTAAGAAATCCATATTTGTTTGAATGTACCTGTATATCAACGCGGTACTTAAAAAGTAAGTGTTTCTCAGAGTCTTTGATGCCCAACTTTGAGCACAAGGTATGAAATATGTTAGTGTACTCTGACACTATCTGTTTTTTTTTCTGAGGTAAATTTGTCCATCTCATGTACTAGTCATCATAGTTTTCAACAGGGTAAAACTACTCCTTGAGGGAATATACAAAGGCTTCCCAAGTGGGTTCTCTCGCAAATGTCGTAGCTTCATCTATGGTGTACCTCTCCCAGTAACCTCCCACTAAGCTCTAACAAGGGGGAGGGATTTAAGGAGTGCAAAGTTGATCTTTTTACTCTCGAAATTTTTTTGGACATAGTAATAACCTTCTAGAAGATTTAACCATTTTTCTAGAGAATATACTTCTACCTAGCCTTCAAATAAGGGGATATCAAAATTTACTTATACCTTGAAGGGTGCCACACCTCTTAAATGATTTCTTGTCGAAGATGCCTCGACTTCCATCGGTAGTCATCGAAGGGTCTGAGCGAAATTATCCATCATCTTGTTCCTTTGTCACATGAGGGATTCCTCAAGAAATGTATTGAAAGGATCTCCTGCTCCATCATCTGTCTTTTCTTCAACCATGGTAGGTCACTTAGACTGGTGAGAGCGATTGTCCTCAAGTGAAACTAGCTCGAGACCTAACTCTCTATACCCTAACCTCGTTGGGGACATGCTCTGAGAAATAACAAGAAGCAAACTACTCTAATACCACATATCTAGATTATGCTAAGAACAAAATGAGATACAAAGAAAAATTCAACAGAAACACATAAATAAAGTGAAATTACATCACACACAATTGCATCCTTAAAGGACCTCCTTCACCTTGATTATATATGAGAGAGTGAGAGGAGAATAATTGCCATGATGCAAGCGAGATAAATTGGTCTAAGTTTACAAAATTCCATAGGCATGTCAAACACTAGGACTTCCCAAGAGGTCACACATCCTGATACTACTCTATCCCAAGCATGCTAAACAATGGAGTTCTAATGGGATATGGTGCATTAATATTTTATAAATTACATTACATTACAAATGGAGATGGCATTACATTACATTCCCTATCAAAAGGGTGAATATCATGGTTTATCAAAACCATAGGCTTAGAAATGTTGATTCAATGGAGAAGGTGGATGGCCACTGAGATCCACCTAGATCAGAAGTCTGTGTCTAGAGCCCAGTCTCGGAATTCCACCTTAACATGATAATTGGTCATTTTCCTTTGTTTTTTCTTGACTACATTCTCTATGTGGGAAACATCCTTCTTGAAAAAGTTTGTGAAGTGAAGATGATAATTGAATGTGACATCAATGGCATCATCCTAGGTACGATTAATTTGATGAGGGAGTTGTACTTTGAGGGTCTTCCTTCCATCTTTCCTGGTGCCCATTTTAGCCCCACGTTTGCTAGATTCTGAACAAGGAACACCATTAGGATTCAACATCTTGGCCTAAGGACGAGTAGCAAAAATGAAGGATGAAAGGATGTAGGGAAGCATTAAGAGAGGCCTCTAAGAATGGGGGGATGGTATCAAATCTAGGATATCAATCACCTACCTAGAGAGGAAAACCAAAGAAGGATACCCCAGGTTGTCCAACGAATTTCCATTTAACTACGGAGGGAGAGAATTTCCATCCTAGGATAAATAGATATACAAGCTATATCAAAATTGATTTGAATCGGATCTGAAAAAGAACAATTGGATATTGGCACTGTTAAAGAATTTTTCACCTGCAGACAGATGAAACTTCCCTTGGATTACTAGACCCCTATACCAAGACAAAAACAGTACAAGTGGACACTAACATCCCTTTAAACTTATCTTAACCAATCAGAATGAGAAGGAGAGAAAGGATACGATGAACCTGTTTCAACGTTTGTCCTTGCTACTTCCACTCCCCGAGCTTGATCTTCAAACTCCATGGTGCAAATTGAGATCTGCAATTGACAACAAAGGGAAACAACTATCTCCTAGTGTACTTGATCAGGGAAGACAAATCTATCTATGAAGATTAGAACACTAATAGACAAGCAAATGAGAAAATATACAAGATTGAAGGAAATAGGACAAATATATATTGAATGAGAACCAATAAAGAAGATACTTACAAACCACAATTGATGCTGCAACAACCTCTCCAAGCTCTCCTCATCCAACCGTTTCACAAATGTACCAAGATCAAAATGATGATACTCTGACTGATTACTTCCCCCTTCACCTTGGAAATACCTTCAATATATAGGCTTGAGAGGCACAACCACCATGAGAAAATGATGGATATGGTTGAGGATATGGATCCTTGATTTTGGGATCTGATCCTAAGATAAATACGTAACATAGGGGTCAAACACAACCAACCTCATCCCAAGAGAGCTGACCAATAGAATAAGGTGGAGGATCCCCCTTTTCCCTCTAACAAGACTGGTACTCCCCCTTAGTTGAACACATGGTGCCATCTTCTAAAATGTAACTCCCCTAACATGTCAATGGGGTGCCATTCCATTAAGTGGAACTCCGCCAACATGTCTAGGGGGGTGCCACCCTTCATAAATTCCCCCAAAATGGTCATTTTTTCCAAGAAAAAGGTGTGTTTTGACCTTGAAATGATGGGTTTCTTCCTCCAATATGACTTAGGGATCATGGAAAATTGTTTTCATGGTTTAAAGGGGTGGAAACACCTAGCAAATGAATGCGACACTTGGTAGGGTGCATACAACACTTGCGACAGTGCACGTGACACTTAAGAAGGTGCATACATCACTTTGAGACACTTGCGACACTTGGAGGTGAGACACTCAAGTGTGACATTTTGGTGTGTAACAGGCACATGCTCTAGGATGATCAACACAACCAATTTTTAAGGCTATGGACAATGAAGGAGATCAACTTGTTGGCGTGAAGGGCCCCTTGCCATCATGATTGATGTCTACTCTTGTATTCAATGTAGTCTTAAGTCAAATATACGAGATGTCAAGTTTGGTATTATATTGGTGTATATAAAGAAATAACATAATAAGAAATTATGATACTTTCATGAGACCTTTTCCCCCCTGGGGGAAAAGACAAAAAGACAAATAGAAGGAGGATAAATGGACCAGGGAGAAGTTGAAGTGTTGGGGATTCTTGACCTTCTAGCTATCCTTCTGGTCAACTAGATCTCCTACATATCATTTCCACACAAGGGAATATTGGTTCTTTGATTGTGAATGAAGTACGAGGCTACCCATATTTCACTGAGGAGCATAGAGATCAAATAGAGAGCCTATATCTTTCCCATTGTTGCATAATAAAGAGCTTGGCTGAAGCCAACTGAATGTTGGTTTTCTAGGTAAAGAGAACTTTGTTCCAGTTGTGATTTTAGTTCATTTCCCATGGATATGATTACCATGGTCCAATAAGCCTATCTAAAAAATCTATAACCACGCTCGTACATACATTTGGAAGTTTGGGAATCAATGACTCTCCTTCCATAACTATTTCTATTTACATGTAAGCTGCTATTTTAGTTTTAATATTTGTTGGGGAATTTTCTCTCACTTTCGATGTCGAATGTGTTGCTAGCTGGTGTCTACACTTTGTCCATAGGTTGTAAATTATGTTTCCAATATTTCTGGGAGTTTTTCCTTTGCCCACTTGTCATATACATACCATACTCAACATTGTATGATTGCTTGGGAATTTATTATTTTCCCATGAGCCAAATACACATTTTTCTATGTTGTTGGCTATTTAGTTCACCTTCTAAACATTTTTGTCATCCTTGGTCACCAAATTCTCCCTCTGATAAATTGTATCCATTGATGTTCAACCCAACTCATCCTTGAGAATTTTTTTTCACTATTAGTTGACTACTTCCACCTGAGTCATATTACCCTTCTTTATTGGGCCAACTACACTTTCCAGTTGACTAGAATGCCTCTCTGGTTGGTTGGGTTTCTTTCTCTTGGTCGACCAGACAAGTAGATGGCCAACTTTCCCTTTTCCTAGTTGACTTTCTTGTCATTTAGTCAACTTGACTATTGGGGTGGTCGATTGGTCTCTCATTTAGTCGAATCAACTATTTGGGTGGTCAACTAGTGTGTCATTTAGTTGACTCGACGATTGGGGTGGTCGATTGGTTTTTCATTTGGTCAAATCGACTATTGGGTTGTCTTGTTGAGTTACTATTAGATCATGAGAGCTACAAAAATACAAAGAGATTTTTCAGTGGATAGAGTAGTGTTTTCGACTAATTGAGAGGATTATGTATTCGTGAAATGGATAGGCTTTAATCATTTCATTTGTAGATTATATGGTATTAGATAAGAAGTTTGAATGCACCTAGTGAAACTTGTATGGTAAGTACCCATAGTGACTATAAAAGAAGTGGCCAATAGTTTTTTCTAGGGTTAGAGTGAAGTATAACACCAAGAATGGAAGAAGAACATTATGGAGAAGATGAGGAAGAAGATCCCAAGGTTAGGTTGAATTGACTGGACCAAATTTTGGCTACATTGACATCGATGGTGTCACAACTATTGGCAGTGAAGTGCAAGGAAACACCATCAACAGAGGCTTTCCATGAAGGCCATAGGAAGGAAGAAAATAAGCTAGAGATAGAGTGTAAGACTGAGCCAGATATGGGAGAATGTAGTATAGTAATACATAAGTACCTTTCTATGTGGAGGCCAAGGTGGAAATCAATCCATAAGCCGAGGAATTGGATGCCATCAAGCTGAACCCATGGATTCAACGGATGAAAGTATACTTCAATGTGCATGAAGTAACTGGAAAAAAAAAGATTTCTTTTTCTTGGTTGAAGATTGAAGGCCATACTTTGGCATGGTGGGAGAGTGATGCAATAGGAGGCCATACTTTGGCATGGTGGGAGAGTGATGCAGTAGGAAAAGAACTGGAAAAATATCCACTAGTGACTGATTGGGAGGTGTTCAAGGACATGATCAAAGCCCAATTTTACCCAATTGGATATGAGGAACACTAACAAATAGTATGGCATTACTTCATACAGAGACAAGAAAAATCAGTGCAAGAGTTCACCACATAATTCAAGAAGAGAGAAATTCAAATGGGAGTTTCTCTCAAAATTCCAAACATGTTAATCAAGTATTTTGTGGCATTGCTACCTTATATTTGGTGACAATTGATGCTATTTATACCAAATATGATTTATGATGCCAATGCTCAAGAACAATACCTTGAGGGAGACAAGCATAAACAATAAATAAGCACGCACAAGCAAGAAGAACCATAAGAGTAGTAGAGAAAGAAGAAATCCAAGATGTGGAATGAGAATGAGATTGTGGCATCAACACAAGAAGTGGAAAATTCTTCCAAGCAATGTAAAGGATGTGATTGAAAGGGACACACTGAGGAGGATTGTTGGAAATCTCACCCTAAGAAGTGTCCCAAACATTTCCAGAAGAAGAAAAAGAAAGATTTGATATCAGTAGATGTTGAGGAATAGGTGGACAACACCTCAGACCCAGAAGGGAAGATCAATTCCACCAACCTTCAGAAAGAGGTAGCATTAGTTTGTTGCAGTGAAAAGGAGGAGAAGGAGATGACTGAACTATTCTTCATTAATATCCACATGAAACAAATCAAGGAAGATTACTTGTTTGATCTTGGTTCACAATCCAACTTGATCTCTACGCAATTGGTTGAGAAGATTGAGCTAGAGACATGAGATCATGTGAATCCATACCCCCTAGGTTGGGTAAGGTAAGATGTGGAATTAAAAGTGAGAAAGTAGTGCAAATTTAAGTTTTCCATCAATCAAAACTTTGTCGATGAAGTAGTTTCATATGTGGTTCCTCTAGACATATGTGGAGTCGTCTTGGGAAGCACATACTTGTATGTAAGGATGACATTTTCAAAAGGAGAGAGAACCAATATAGGCTATTCAAGGAGGGGAAATCATATGGCATAAATGAACTCAATGATAAAGATAAACTCTCTCCGATTAACGTTCATGATGCTAGAAGAATCATGGGAAGTATAAAAAAGTTTTTCTTGTTGTTCTCGAGAGAAGGAAAGAAACAAGGAGAAGGTAGTGAGTTGGATATGAAGGCATCCTTGGAAAGATGTAGTGGCAAGCAACTCCAACAATAAAACAACTGATTGAAGCCTGGAAGGAATTTTTTCAAGAGCCTTGCGGAATACCACTGAAGCGAGAGGTTGAACACGAGATTTAATTGTTGCCAAATTCACCACTTCCTAACATCGGGTTGTATAGGTAGTCCATCATCAAAGCAGATGAAGTAAATAATCAACTACAACAATTGTTGGAGCAGGGAGTCATCGGACCCGATATGTTTCCATGTGGCTCACCCATCATCATGGTGCCAAATAAAGATGGAATCTAGAAAATGATTTGATTTTGTTTCCCATGGTCCAATAAGCTAGCCTAACAACTCTCTAACCAAGCCCGTACATCCATTTGGAAGTTTGGGAATTGACGGTTGTCCTTCCATATTTGTTGTTATTTACCTGGAAGTTGTTATTTTAGTTTTAAGAGCCGTTGGAGAATTTTCTCTCACTTCCGAAGTCAATTTGTTGCTAGCTGGTGTCTACACATTGTCCACGAGTTGTACTTTACAATTTCAACATTGTTGGGAATTTTTCCTTTTCCCTCCATCCATATACAGACTGTACTCAACATTCTAGCTTTGCTTGGGCATTTATTATTTTCCCACAAGCCACATACATGTTTTTATACACCATTGGTTGTTCAATTCACCCTAACATTTTTCATCATCACTAGTCACCAAATTCACCCTCTGAGCAATTATTGTTGGATTACTGAGAGGGGGGGTGAATTAGTAATAGAGAAATTTAATCCTTTTTAACCATATAATGCAAGTGTTATATCAGTGTAGCATTATCATCCAATAATTGCAGAGTAAATAAACAATGAAAAAATGAGAAATCATACATATACACAATTCACCAGTGTTTTTATGTGGAAACCCAAAGCGAGAGAAAACCACATAATACTTTTTCTTATATGTCTTGAAGAATTACATTCATTGGAAGCACCAACTTCCTTTGTTTTCTAGCTGCAACTGGAAGGAGGCTCCAACCCCCTAGTTTCTCAGGCTACAACCTAAGGGAAGCTCCAACTCCCCAATTCTCTGGCTATAACCAGAAGGAGGCTACAACCCCCTATGTTCTTTGGCTACAACTGAAAGGTGGCTACAACCATCTTTCCTTTCCCCGATTAACTGCCCTAATGCAGAAGTAGAATGATGGAACCACTATCACATTATCATTGTGAGATATACCACTGTACAATTGTGCCAACCTATACCATAAACAAGTGCATCAACCATGCACCAACCTATACCTCAACCTGTACCTTCAATGAGTTCATCAACCATGCACCAAATATGTACCAATAATGCATCAAATACACATAAACTATGGCTCATCAATATGTACCAACATTATCAACTATACACCTCATGTATGTGCCAACTCATCAACTACTTGTCTCAACCATGTACCCAACATGTACCTCAACAAAAAGCCATCATCAATTTCATCATCCAAATATGATTTGTAACTCTGTAACAGACCTAGTGTATATGATCACATACTTGCAAACCTTCCTTAACTTTAACAACAAGAGACTAGAATATTCATCAAACTTTACTTTAGTCTCACATGACTAATTTTGGATTAGTCAAAAACCCTAACTTGCAATAATCATAATTATGTACTTGTAATGAATAAATATTTGAAAATGGTACACAATTTTCTTCAGTGTCTTTTATGCAATTCCTCCAGATTTCACTACTTGGAACCTCTCAGAAAAGGAGTTATAGCAAAAATGACATACCTTGTTGAATTCTGGCTTATTCTAGAGAGCAAACTTGTAGAGCATGCCCCACACAGACTATTTGTTGTATGGATCTGAAAATCATACACAGAATACAAAAGAATTTAATCTAACCAATACATTTGGTCTTATTGAATTTTTATCTATTATGAAGAAGTTATGACTTTTTTACCCGAAACACTTGTTTTAGACTAGTTTCAGGACTAGCCACAAACCCTATTTTCCACGGCGTGTAACTCCAAAACTACAATGACCTACAAGCTAAAATTTGTATCACAACTACTTGGATATGTTTCCTCAATGGCCTCCCAATTTCACGGTTTGAATCATTCTAGAAAAATGGTTATTGCAAAATGGTGAGTTGACCAGTAAATAACATACCTCAGAAAACATCAGCAAAAGAATTTACCCTCCCTTGAATTTCGGCCTTCTTTACTTCACCTTCCCTTTGAAATTCGGCTTAGATATCCTTTGGTTACCTTAGTCACCTATAGATATTCAATATGTTCAAGTGTGATTAAAATGAGAGAGCCTTGTCTCTTATTTATACTTTCATGTAGCTTCCTCAAGGGGTTACCTTTTAACTATCTTAACCCATTTTCCTTATTTTAGGGTTAACCCACTTCTAACAACTTGTCAACTTAGTAATTTCTCCATTAACTTTATTATTTAAATAATTTCTTTTGTATTCAATTTGAATTATAGTACACTCATGACTTCACTTTATTATTTACCTTCTAAAATCTCTTAAACCGCTTTGACTACTTTGACCTTTTGGGGCTTCTAGACGACTCATGAGGGTTCTCCAAATTCACATGGCCATAACTCTCTAACCGTGAGGAGTTATGTGACGTTCCACATACCAATGGAAATGGCATGACATGTACTATCCATCTAGAATATTCTTACCTGCAAATATATCAAAACTCATACCATTATCCATCAAACAAACTTGTGTCCATTACCCAAACCTTTCTCCAACTTCACATGGCCATAACTCTCTAACCGTGAGGAGTTATGTGACGTTCCACATACCACCGGAAATGACATGAAATGTACTACCCATCTGGAATAGTCTTATCTACAAGTATATCAAACCTCATACCATTATCCATCAACAAAACTTGGGTCCATTACCCAAACCATTGTGCTACCGAAATTCGCCACCGAACTTTCTTCAAGGGTTGACATCAATGACAACCAATCCAATTAATCAACAATTATCTCCATTGCTGATTGAACCAACTCATCCTTGAGTATTTTTCTTCATCGTTGGTCAACTCCTTCCTCTCGTCTTTACTTGGCAGACTACACTTGTCAGTTAACTAGATCTCCTCTATGGTTGGTTGGGTTTCTCTCTCTTGGTCGATTCTTATCCCTTGGTTGGCTGGACATGTAGATGGTCGATTTTCCCTTTTCCTAGTTGACTTGATTGTCATTTAGTCGAATCAACTATTAGGGTGTTTGAATTTCTTGTCATTTAGTCAACTCGACTATTGGGGTGGTCGAATGATTTATCATTTAGTCGACTCGACTATTGGGGTGGTCTACCAGTTTGTCATTTAGTCGACTCGACCATTGGGGTGATTGAGCGGTCTATCATTTATTTGAATCGATTGTTGGGGTGGTCGACTGGTTTATCATTTGGTCGACTTGACTATTGGGTTGGATGGTTCAGTTATTATCAGCCCATGAGAGCTAAGGAAATATGAAGATATTTGTTGGAGCAATGTTTTCGACTAATTGAGAGGACCCAATGTTGGTGAAATGGATAGGATATAAGCCTTCTATTTACATATCAAAAAACCAAACTAGACTGCTAAACCAAAAAGAAAACTTGAAAATAAACTAGGAGAACAAAACCTAGTAGCAAGACAAGAGCAACATTAATGCATAACTGACCTCATTTCCCTAATCTTTCTCCATATCTTACTCCACAAATAAACCATTTAAAATTTCATCCCTGCTTCAAAGATAATGCTACACATACTAGTGAGAGTAATGGTAAAATCATGTAAACATCTGCTAATTGGATAGGAGGCTATGCAATGACAACCCTTTTCTTGGCCACCACCATCTTCAAAACTTCAATTTGTACAAGCCCATGCAATTGTGATTTTATGCTCCACATGGCTTATGTCCCATTAATCCTCTCAAACACCCCATCCAAAAAAAAAATTATATTATTATTTCAATTATTAATATTTTCTCCTTTTTACTATCTAAATGAAAAAAACAAAAAACAAATTATTTTTAAGAAATTGAATCATTAGATTTTTAACATAACATTTTACCGTCCAAAATTTGGAAATGCTCCATAATAAAGTTGAAAGTAAAGCTACCTAATCACAAGACTATGCTAACAATCTCACATTGTATAAGCCAAGTTTGAACCCAATAAGATTGAGTAGTCTTACTCTCTCATTTCAACTACTAATATATGGATTCGTTGGATAAGTTTGTGCTTTTTTACTTAACATAAAACGCACTATAATATTTACTTATCCATATTAATTCTATTATTTTAGAATAACTTTCAAGTGGAAAAAATATTTTTTATTTAAAAATAATTTTAGTGACTGAAATTTACACTTTCCGTTTTGCTAACAATTTAATTCCCCAAAACATATATTGCTTGTGAGATCCTATTTCTTGTTCTTGCAAATCATAAATCCAATTTTAAAGTTTAAAACTTGCAATTCGTATCAATTTAGATAAATCCAATGAATATTTTTTTTCTAACTAGATATAAACATTCAATTTTTTTTAGCGCGGGTTGGTGTAAGATTTGATATTTTTCCATGTCATTTTCATTTGGCCATTCATTTTTCTTATCAGTCCCTACTCTTCGGGCTGGAAACTATTAATAATCGATTTTTAGTCTACCTATTAATTTGGCATGAAAACCAATGACCTCTCACTGTTTTAACCCAAAGTTTCATATAATTCATATTCTTTAAGTTGAAATTTCCACCAGTTTATGCATCCTTCTATAGGAAGTCCGACCCAATCCTTTCGCTTTGATTTGATGGAACCGACCAGGGATTTCGCAATACTCCATTCTTTCTGTGCACAAGATTTTGTACATGTAGCAACTCATGCAAGGTTACGCTACTCGACTAGGAACAAGGCCTTACAGAAGCCACCGCCCTACCTTGGGTGAGCTTTTATATTCCATAAGATGAGCCGGACGGGGACATTATTTAATGTCGTTTCTCAACCATGTGAACCAGAGAAAAGAGCACTTCTTGAAGATCAAAGATATCAACAACATTTTCCATATATATGGACCAGAGAAATTAGGACTTGATTTTTCCCTTCTATTATATTAAAAGGGATAGAGTATTCCATTCTTTCGTAATATACATTCTATGACTCTGACAAATTTTATAGAAGCATACTCTCACCCAAGAACTTATATGCTTTATCTTTTTGCATCGACCAATAAATAATGGTCTTTTGCCTTTTGTTTGTAAGAAAATGACTCTTAAGCAATAAAATTAGAAGAATGTTGTTTTACCATTTTGTAATCATCTATCATTGCTTGGTATTTGAAAGGATTTAGATATCTTTGACTATAGAGGTAGTGCATTCTATGTGTTGAGTTTTGAAACAACCATCCAACTATTGACTCAGTTATTTCTATGTTCAAGGACTTGACTTTTATCTATGTTTTGAATAAAAATTATACAATTCTTCCTAATGATGAAATATAAAGGGAACTTACTGTCTCAGAAAGACTATGGCTATCATTAGCTTGGCCTCTCCTTTATCTCAAATGGATGTAGTCTTTTGGTGGCTCTGGAGGCTTGACACTTTGTTTGTTCAGATTGTTTTGGATTCACTTCAGGCTTCACAATGTGGATTCCTTGTTCAACATCTGGATTCGAATCATCCTTTTCCTTTTTATCTTCTGCACTTTTCGAGCGTTTTCTTTTGGATTCATTCTGTAGGAGGAAAACAACAAACCTGTTAAGAGTGTTCTAATATGAAAGAAGACTAGACATCTAAAATTGCATCTGGTACGAAGCCATATGTCTAAATTTGACTCAACAAATATGTTAATAAGAAGGGTGGGTTACTTTGACAAAAAATATCACCTTTACTGTTATGTTATTTACGAATGTACTTATGTGTGCGGATACAGAAGAAGGTACATGACAAACACATTGTTCTTTCGTTTCTTTCTTCCTTCTTGCAACCAAGCTGATAGAGGATGTTTCGACGACGCCTGCGGGGCTGGTGGTAGAAGCGCTGACTACCTGATTGTCCAGTTCCCCTCACTATTCGATGAGTATGGCACACTTGGTTCTTTGCATGAAAGTCCATATGTCACTTTGATACTAACACGTGGACTATGGTTTCAAATAGATAATTTTACTTTTACTATATTTAATTAAATTGTTATTTGTTTGGTTGCATGCTCCAATAGGTTCAAAACCGATTCTTCATAAACATTATATAAACAAGTTATCTGTATATATATTTTAACATATTTTATACAGCCAACCAGATAAGAATTTGTTGTGCAGTTGCAGTTAACTATAATCACGACTGTATCCAGAAATAACTTTTAGTTTGTCACACAAAAGGTTTCTATTATTGTTGTAAACATGTGACGACAATTGAGTCTATTTGTAGCAGCTGTTGTCTTAAGAACTGTAATCAGCAACCTAAAAATAGTTATTGCAGCTACATCGAGCAACAATGAAACCATTCAAGGATTTTTGGTTCCAAAGAACGAGGCACGAAAGCAAGTGGGAGTCCCTCCACTAAAATGAGATGTGAAGCTTACAACATATGCACGTACTTACGTAAGGTAAAGAAGGCATGATTTCCTCCTCCAACATTCGAATGACCTATTCAAAGAGAACATATTTTGGGGGGCAGGGACTTGCTGCTCTGCAACCCCTCTTGTTATGTATCTAAACTTTTGAAATGTGCATTTGTTTATATATTTAATTAAATTTCTTTCCTTCTAAATGCTCATTAGAGTGACATGTTTAGGTTAGATATATTAAATTGTTAATTTTAATAACTTTATGAGTATAACGCACATCTATTTTAAAAATGTTGCCTTTATTAAAGTCAAGAAGAAGTGTAATGCATTTATTAAAGTCTTTACCTTAATTGTTAATCCTAATACAAAGTCTGTCTTTACCTTTATTGTAAGAATTGACTCTTCTAATTTCTCACCCTTCTTAGAAATAATAATTTGGAATTCTATTAGAATTTTGAGAAAAATGATTTGGGATTTTATAATTTGCTTTTTATTTCATTGAACATAATAGTATTTCTTAAAATATAAAAGTGATTATAATATATTTATTTATTTTATTAATATTATTACAATATTCAAAGTTTTAAAATATTTTGAAATTGATATTCACCACAAGCTCAAATGGAATTATAGCATTGAGAAAACGATTATTAGGGGATGTAAAGATTATTACGGGCTTAAAAACAATTGTAAATCAAATGATCTTTGGAGTTGGGATAAGAGAAAACTCCTCTTTGAGACTCTTGTTATACTTGTTATTCTTTATGGATGTGAAGTTTTGGGATGTAGTATCTCTCGTGAATCCTAGAGAAAGATAGAGGAAATACAAGAGAATTTTATAACCTATAATCTCAAAATTAAAGGAAATACGTCCTATCCCATCCTTCTCTTAGAAACAAGCCTCTCCCCCATTGAGATCATGACTATGACTAGATACCTAATGTATAAGAACAAGTTAAACAACATGGAAGACAAGAGGCTTCCTAAAATTGCTTCGAAGTTGAGTCATAACCACCATCGACTCAAGTGAGGATGGCATACAGATGCCCGATCTTGGCTAAACTATTGGGGAATCATGGAAGACACAATTTTGCAGAATAAAGATACTATTAAAAATATCATCAAATCAAAATTTAAGGAGAAAATGTGGTGTGATAAAGAGTTAGAGGGAAAAATAAAATTAAGGTATTATAAGGATGTAATCAACCCTAATCTAGAAGATCAAAATTATCTATCTGTTTTGACAAGTGTAAAGAAAAAAATAAGCATTTCAAAGATAAGAAAAAATTCTCACGAGCTCCATAGTGAAATTGGGCATTGGTCAATTCCTAAAACTCCATGGGATTAAAGAGTGTGTCACCTTTGTGACACTAAGAAAGTTGAATATGAAAGGCACTTTCTCTTAGATTGTCCAGCCTATACCTAGATTAGATCGCATTTTCAAAGTACTTGTCACATTACCAACCTTCCTAACCTCTTAACTCAACAAAGCTATGATGATCTTGGAAAAATTCTCTTAATGCTTTTTTAGCACATAAACAAAATTCTAAAGGATCACAAATAATCACTTACCCTCTTAAGGTTTGATAGACCAATTCAGTCTTAGTGGACGTTAATCATCATCATCATCATCATCATCATCATCATCATCATCA